>CM038676.1:133773872-133999440 GCA_021605205.1 Aegilops longissima | reverse complement strand
CGATGGGTCGAAATGATTCAAGAGTACAACCCAAGTATTGAGTATACTCCGGCAAAGCCAATGTCATTGCAGATGCTTTGAGCAGAAAGCTTCTCGCAACAGTCTAATCCTCAAGCCCTTTCACCGGATCTCTGTGAATCTTTCCATAAGCTGAATCTTCAAGTTGTTCCTCAAGGCTTTCTTGCCAACCTCATAGTGTCTCCTACTTTGGAAGATCAGATTCGTGAGGCTCAACTTCGGATACCATGGTGAAGAAAGTGAAACGTGGTATCGACAAGGGCATTCCAAGTACAAGTGCTTCGCGTTGATGACAAAGACACTCTGTTCTTTGAGGACCGGATTGTGGTTCCTAAGGGTGATCTGCGAAAAGTCATTATGAACGAGGCTCACAATTCGCTTCTATCCATTCATCCGGAAGTGCGAAGATGTACCATGACCTCAAGCAGTCATATTGGTGGACTCGAATGAAGCGAGAAATTGCTCAATTCGTGAATGAGTGTGATGTCTGCAGAAGAGTGAAAGCAGAACACCAAAGACCAGCTGGTCTCCTCCAACCTCTTGCTATTCCTGAATGGAAGTTTGATCATATTGAAATGGACTTCGTGGTGGTGGCTTTCCAAAGTCCAAGCGTGGAAATGATGCTATCTTTGTTGTCATTGACAAGCTTACTAAAGTGGCTCATTTTCTTCCTATCAAAGAATCCATCACTGCAGCTCAGTTGGCAGAGCTATACACCTCCAGGATTGTCTCCTTGCACGGCATTCCACAAGTGATATCTTCAGACCGTGGCAGCATCTTTACCTCCAAGTTCTGGGATTCTTTTCAGAAAGCCATGGGCACCAACATTCGTTTCAGCACAGCTTTCCATCCTCAAACAAATGGCCAAGTCGAGCGAGTTAATCAAATTCTTGAAGATATGCTCAGGGCTTGCGTCATTTCCTTCGGTATGAAGTGGGAAGATTGTCTTCCATATGCCGAGTTCTCTTACAACAACAGCTTCCAAGCGAGTTCGGGCAAGGCCCCATTCGAAATTCTCTATGGCAGAAAGTGCCGTACTCCTCTCAATTGGTCTGAGGCAGGTGAACGCCAACTTCTTGGCAATGACTTGATCACAGAAGCAGAAGTAATGTGCAAGGTCATTCGTGAGAATCTCAAAGCCGCGCAATCGCGCCAAAAGAGCTATTATGATGATAAGCACCGTGATGTGGCTTTTGAAATCGGAGACCATGTCTACCTCCGCGTCTCTCCAATGAAAGGTACTCGTCGCTTCGGTATCAAAGGGAAGCTTGCCCCTAGATACGTGGGTCCTTTCAAGATCATTGGGAAAAGAGGCGATCTCGCCTATCAACTTGAGCTGCCATCCAACTTTGCAAACGTGCACGATGTGTTTCACGTGTCACAGCTTCGCAAGTGCTTCAAGACTCCTGAACGCACTATCAACTTCGAAGAGATTGACCTTCAAGAAGATCTCTCTTATCATGAGCACCCGCTGCTATTCTTGAAGAAACCGAGCGCAAGACTCGCAACAAGTCAATCAAATTCCTGAAAGTGAAGTGGTCACACCATTCCACCGAGAAGCTACAGGGGCGTGAGGATCACCTCCGTTCTGAATATCCGGAGTTCTTTCAGTCCTAGATCTCGGGACGAGATCCTCTTGTAGTGGTGGAGTGTTGTAACACCCTGGATGTAAACTTCCCTTTTGGGCAATATATCAATTTGACCTCATCCAATTCTTGTGGGTTTTGTCATGCTTGGCCTCTTTGGTTTGGTTATGTTGGGTTTTCTTTTCTTGTTTTGCTCCTTTTGCCATATTGCATTTGTGCCTCTTGTCATATTGCTTTCCTTCTTATCATGTGATTGTGGTGTTCCTTACATGTCATATGGTTGTGGTTTTTCCCCTTGCATGTCATGTGGTTGCATGTGCCATTCCTTTTTGCATTACCATCCCCTCCTTCCCTCTACTTCTTTTTTTTTTTCAAATGCCATATATTTCCTTTCCAAATTAATGTTCATCTTCTCCCTAAAAATCTTGCTTGTTGCACAAAACTCCCTGCCAAATAATCTCCTCATTTGAAGTTGTTATGGTCAGGTTCAAAAATGGCACAAGTTTGAAATATTTCCAAACTTGCATTATTTTTCTACCTTTAAAAATGTCCATTACAATTTATTTAAATAGAGGAGAATTCCAGGAGTGTGGGGATATTTTCCTTTCACTCAAAATCTTTTCTTTTCTTTCTGCACTTTCTTTTCTCTTCCTTTTTATTTTTAAAAAAAAGGAGAAGAGAGAGGAGGCAGCAGCGGCAGCTTGGCAGCCCAGCTTCACCCCCCTACGGGCCCGGCCACTCCATGGCCCAGCTTCACGCAACCCGCAGCCGGGGAGCAGCGCGCCAGCCAAGACGCTTTCCTCTCCTCGCCTTGCGCACCCATCGCCGCTCTTACCCCGCTTAGTCCCTTCCACGTGGCAGCGTCGGCCCCTTTGGCAGCGACCGGCCTGTCTTTCTCACCCACCTTTCCCCTCCTCTCGCCGGCGCCATGGGGACCCGAGCACGGAGAGCACGAGCTCGACCCCGCCGCCCCTAGCCCTACTTATCCCTCGCCGCTGGCAAGACCGAACCCTAGGGTTCCCCTCTCCCCTCTCGCCGCCGCCAGTGAGAATCCACCAAGCTTCGCCGCCCGCTTCGGTCCCGAAGCGATCCGGGAGCGCCTCCTCGCCGGGCGTGCTCTCCGCCACCTCATCCTGCCGCACGCGTGTCCGACGCGTCTTCCTCGCTGCCGACTACGCCCACGACGTCGACCACGGGGCCCGGATCGCCAAGTTCGCCGACGCCCTGTACCTGTCTTCCTCTCGGTCAGGTTCCCGGCGAAACTTCAGAGCTCGATCTCGTCGCCGTCAGCCCGTCTCCGTCGCTGAATTCTTGTCCTAGGGTAAGGAGGTATAACCCCCTTCCTCCCTGCTCCTTCTCGCCGTCGTTAGATCCCCGTAGAGTAGGGTCCGATCCATGTGCGTGTCGCGCTCGCCGTGCTCCGGCGTGCTCGTAGTAGTGGGTTCAGGTTTGTTTTGGCGCGCGTAGATGCCACGATTTCCATCGGGTTTTGCCCCTCCTCGAGTCCGTGGTGCCCCCTCGTGCACACCCAGCCTTGTCCGAGGGCGCAGAGCCCCTGTAGCCGCCGTTGCTTCGCCGGCGTCGCCGTTGTTCTTCTCTGTTTTTAGATCAGGCCTGCTAGTTGGGTCAAGTAGGCCGCGTCCTGGATCCTACCGAATCCCCTACCCTAGCCGAGCTGGCTGAACCCCCGCTCTCTCACCGCGGCGACCTGGGTTCGAACTGAAGGAAATATGCCCTAGAGGCAATAATAAAGTTATTATTTATTTCCTTATATCATGATAAATGTTTATTATTCATGCTAGAATTGTATTAACCGGAAACATAATACATGTGTGAATACATAAACCTACAGAGTGTCACTAGTATGCCTCTACTTGACTAGCTCGTTAATCAAAGATGGTTATGTTTCCTAACCATGAACAAGGAGTTGTTATTTGATTAACGGGATCACATCATTGGTTGAATGATCTGATTGACATGACCCATTCCATTAGCATAGCACCTGATCGTATAGTTTGTTGCTAGTGCTTTTCTTCATGACTTATACATGTTCCTATGACTATGAGATTATGCAACTCCCGTTTGCCGAGGAACACTTTGGGTGCTACCAAACGTCACAACGTAATCGGGTGATTATAAAGGTACATTACAGGTGTCTCCAAGGTACATGTTGGGTTGTCATATTTCGAGATTAGGATTTGTCACTCCGATTGTCGGAGAGGTATCTCTGGGCCCTCTCGGTAATGCACATCACATAAGCCTTGCAAGCATTGCAACTAAATGTGTTAGTTGTGAGATGATGTATTACGGAACGAGAAAAGAGACTTGCCGATGCGAGATTGAACTAGGTATTGGATACCGACGATCGAATCTCGGGCAAGTAACATACCGATGACAAAGGGAACAACGTATGTTGTTATGCGGTCGACCGATAAAGATCTTCAGTAGAATATGTAGGAGCCAATATGGGCATCCAGGTCCGCTATTGGTTATTGACCGGAGAGGTGTCTCGGTCATGTCTACATAGTTCTCGAACCCGTAGGGTCCGCACGCTTAACGCTTCGATGGCAGCTTATTATGAGTTTATATGATATTGATGTACCAAGGTTGTTCGAGTCCCGGATGAGATCACGGACATGACGAGGAGTCTCAAATGGTCGAGACATAAAGATTGATATATTGGAAGCCTATATTTGGACTCGGAATCACTCGGGTGAAATTGGGAATTTTACGAGTACCGGGGTTACGGAACCTCCCGGGGGTCAATGGGCCTTGATGGGCCTTAGTGGAAAGGAGGAAAGGGGCCCAAGTGCTGGTCGCACCTTCCCCTTCCCTAGTCCTATTAGGACTAGGAGAAGGGTGGCGCCTCTCTCCCTTCCCACTTGGCCAATCCTAGTTGGACTAGGATTGGGGAGAATCCTACTCGGTGGGAGTAGGACTCCCTGTGCGCAGCCCTTGGTGGCCGGCCAGCCCCTCCCTTCCCTCCTTTATATACAGGGGCAGAGGGCACCCCATGACACACAAGTTGATCTACGGATCTTTCCTTAGCCAAAGCGGTGCCCCTTCCACCATATTCCACCTCGGTCATATCATCGCGAGCTTAGGTGAAGCCCTGCGCGGGAGAAGTCATATCGTCGCGGAGCTTAGGCGAAGCCCTGCGTCGGTGGAGCATCATCATGGTCACCACGCCGTCGTGCTGACGGAACTCATCCCCGACACTTTGCTGGATCGGAGTCCGGGATCGTCATCGAGCTGAACGTGTGCAGAACTCGGAGGTGCCGTACGTTCGGTGCTTGGATCGGTCGGATCGTGAAGACGTACGACTACATCAACCGCGTTGTTATAACGCTTCCGCTTTCGGTCTACGAGGGTACGTGGACGGACACTCTTCCCTCTCGTTGCTATGCCATCACCATGGTCTTGCGTGATCGTAGGAAAATTTTTGAAATTACTACGTTCCCCAACAGTGGCATCCGAGCCTGGTTTTATGCGTTGATGTCATATGCACGAGTAGAACACAAGTGAGTTGTGGGCGATACAAGTCATACTACCTACCAGCATGTCATACTTTGGTTCAGCGGTATTGTGAGATGAAGCGGCCCGGACCGACATTACGCGTACGCTTACGCGAGACTGGTTTCACCGCTGTGAGCACTCGTTGCTTAAAGGTGATGGCGGGTGTCTCTCTCTCACTTTAGTTGAATCGAGTGCATACGCCCGGTCCTTGAGAAGGTTAAACGAGTCTATTTGACGAAGTATCGTTGTGGTTTTGATGCGAGGTAAGAACGGTTCTTGCTCAGCCCGTAGCAGCCACGTAAAACTTGCAACAACAAAGTAGAGGACGCCTAACTTGTTTTTGCAGGGCATGTTGTGATGTGATATGGTCAAGACGTGATGCTATATTGTATGAGATGATCATGTTTTGTAACCGAGTTATCGGCAATCGGCAGGAGCCATATGGTTGTCGCTTATTGTATGAAATGCAACGCCATGTAATTGCTTTACTTTATCACTAAGGAGTAGCGATAGTCGTAGAAGCAATAGTTGGCGAGACGACAACGATGCTACGATGGAGATCAAGGTGTCGCGCCGGTGACGATGGTAATCATGACGGTGCCGGAGATGGAGATCACAAGCACAAGATGATGATGGCCATATCATATCACTTATATTGATTGCATGTGATGTTAATCCTTTATGCATCTTATTTTGCTTTGATTGACGGTAGCATTATAAGATGATCCCTTACTAAATTATCAAGAAGTGTTCTCCCGAGTATGCACCGCTGCGAAAGTTCTTCGTCTTTGAGACACCACGTGATGATCGGGTGTGATAGGCTCTACGCTCAAATACAACGGTGCAAAACAGTTGCACACGCGAATACTCAGGTTATACTTGACGAGCTATGCATATAAGATATGACCTCGAACACGGAGACCGAAGGTCGAGCGTGAATCATATAGTAGATATGATCAACATATTGATGTTCACCATTGAAACTACTCCATCACACGTGATGATCGGTCATGGTGTAGTTGATATGGATCACGCAATCACTTAGAGAATTGAAGGGATATTTTTCTAAGTGGGAGTTCTTAAGTAATATGATTAATTGAACTTTAATTTATCATGAACTTAGTCCTGGTAGTATTTTGCAGATTATGTTGTAGATCAATAGCTCGCGTTGTTGCTTCCCTGTGTTTTTATATGTGTTCCTAGAGAAAATTGTATTGAAAAATGTTAGTAGCAATATTGCGGATTGGATCCGTGATCTGAGGTTTATCCTCATTGCTGCCTGTAAGAATTATGTCCTTGATGCACCGCTAGGTGACAGACCTATTGCAGGAGCAGATGCAGACGTTATGAACGTTTGGCTAGCTCAATATGATGACTACTTGATAGTTTAGTGCACCATTCTTAACGGCTTAGAATCGGGACTTCAAAGACGTTTTGAACGTCATGGACCATATGAGATGTTCCAGGAATTGAAGTTAATATTTCAAGCAAATACCGAGTTGAGAGATATGAAGTCTCCAACAAGTTCTATAGCTAAAAGATGGAGGAGAATCGCTCAACTAGTGAGCATGTGCTCAGATTGTCTGAGTACTTCAATCGCTTGAATCAAGTGGGAGTTAATCTTCCAGATAAGATAGTGATTGACAGAATTCTCTAGTCACCATCACTAAAGTTACTAGAACTTCGTGATGAACTATAATATGCAAGGGATGACGAAAACAATTCCCAAGCTCTTCGCGATGCTAAAATCGGCGAAGGTAGAAATCAAGAAAACATCAAGTGTTGATGGTTGACAAGACCACTAGTCTCAAGGAAAAGGGCAAAGGGAAGAAGGGAACTTCAAGAAGAACGGCAAGCAAGTTGTTGCTCGAGTGAAGAAGCCCAAGTCTGGATCTAAGCACGAGACTAAGTGCTTTTGCTACAATGGAACTGGTCTTTGAGCGGAACTACCCCAAGTATTTGGCGGATAAGAAGGTTGGCAAAGTGAACAAAGGTATATTTGATATACAGATTATTGATGTGTATTTTACTAGTGTTCGTAGCAACCCCTCGGTATTTGATACTGGTTCGGTTGCTAAGAGTAGTAACTTGAAACAGGAGTTGCGAATGAGCGAAACTAGTTGAAAGGGAAGTGACGATGAGTGTTGGAAGTAGTTCCAAGATTGATATGATCATCATCGCACACTCCCTATACTTTCGATTAGTGTTAAACCTAAATAAATGTTATTTGGCGTTTATGTTGAGCATGAATATGATTTGATCATGTTTATTGCAATACGGTTATTCATTTAAGTAAAAGAATAAATTGTTGTTCTGTTTACATGAATAAAACCTTATATGGTTACACACCCAATGAAAGTGGTTCGTTGGATCTCGATCGTAGTGATACACATATTCATAATATTGATGCCAAAAGATGCAAAGTTAATAATGATAGTGCAACTTATTTGTGGTAATGCCGCTTAGGTCATATTGGTGTAAAGCGCATGAAGAAGCTCCATGCTGATGGGATTTTGGAATCACTTGATTATGAATCACTTGATGCTTGCGAACCATGCCTTATGGGCAAGATGACTAAAGACTCGTTCTCGGAACAATGGAGCGAGCAAATGACTTATTGGAAATAATACATACCGATGTATGCGGTCCGATGAGTGTTAAAGCTCACGGCAAGTATCGTTATTTTCGACCTTCACAGATGATTTAAGCAGATATGGGTATATCTACTTGATGAAACACAAGTCTGAAACATTTGAAAAGTTCAAAGAATTTCAGAGTGAAGTGAAGAATCATCGTAACAGAAAATAAAAGTTTCTACGATATGATCGCAGAGGAAAAATATTTGAGTTACGAGTTTGGCCTTGATTAAAACAATGTGAAATAGTTTCACTACTCACGCCACCGAACACCACAGCATAATGGTGTGTCCGAACGTCAGAATCCGCACTTTATTGGATATGGTGCGATTTATGATGTATCTTACCGATTTACCACTATTGTTTTGGGGTTATGCATTAAGACAGCTGCATTCACGTTTAATAGGGCACCATCTAAATCCGCTGAGATGACACCGTATGAACTATGGTTTAGCAAAGAAACCTAAGCTGTCGTTTCTTAAAGTTTGAGTTGTGATGCTTATGTGAAAAGTTTTCACCGATAAGCTCGAACCCAAATCGAGAAATGCGTCTTCATAGAATACCCAATGGTAACTATTGGGTACACCTTCTATCACAGATCCGAAAGCAAGATATTTGTTGCTAAGATGGATCCTTTCTAGAGAAGAAGTTTCTCTCGAAAGAAGTGAGTGGGAGGAAAGTAGAACTTGATGAGGTAATTGTACCTTCTCCCTTATTGGAAAGTTGTTCATCACAGAATCAGTTCCAAAGTGATTCCTACACCAATTAGTGAGGAAGTTAATGATGATGATCATGAAACTTCAGATCAAGTTGTTACCAAACCTCGTAGGTCTTCCAGAGTAAGATCCGCACTGAGTGGTACGGTAATCCTATTCTAGAAGTCATGTTACTAGACCATGATGAACCTACGAACTATGAGGAAGCGATGATGAGCCCAGATTCGCGAAATGGTTTGAGACCATGAAATCTGAGATGGGATCCATATATGAGAACAAAGTGTGGACTTTGATGGACTTGCTCGATGATCAGCAAGCCATGTTAAATAAATGGATCTTCAAGAGGAAGACGGACACCGATAGTAGTGTTACTATCTACAAAGCTCGACTTGTCACAAAAGGTTTTCGACAAGTTCAAGGAGTTGACTACAAATGAGATTTTCTCAAGCTGTAGCGATGCTTAAGTCTGTCCGAATCATGTTAGCAATTGCCACATTTTATGAAATCGGCAAATGGATGTCAAAACTACGTTCTTTAATGGATTTATTAAAGAAGAGTTGTATATGATGCAATCCGAAGGTTTTGTCAATCCTAAAGGAGCTAACAAAATGTGCAAGCTCCAATGATCCATCTATGGACTGGTGCAAGCATCTCGAGTTGGAATAAACGCTTTGATAGTGTGATCAAAGCATATGGTTTTATATGAGACTTTTGGAGAAGCCTGTATTTACAAGAAAGTGAGTGGGAGCACTACAACATTTCGATAAGTATATGTGAATGACATATTGTTAATCGGAAATAATGTAGAATTATTCGCAAAGCATAAAGGAGTATTTGAAAGGAGTTTTCAAAGAAGGACCTCGGTGAAGCTGCTTACATATTGAGCATCAAGATCTATAGAGATAGATCAAGACGCTTGATAAGTTTTTCAATAAGTACATACCTTGTCAAGATTTTGAAGTAGTTCAAAATGGAACAGCCAAAGAAAGAGTTCTTGTCGTGTTACAAGGTGTGAGATTGAGTAAGACTCAAAATCCGACCACGGCAGAAGATAGAAAGAGAATGAAAGTCATTCCTATGCATCGACATAGGTTCTATAAAGTATGTCATGTTGTGTATCAGATCTATTGCATACCCTACCACTATGCTTGGCAAGGAATGCAATAGTGATCTAGGAGTAGATCAATGGACAGCGGTCAAAATTATCCTTAGTAGAATAAGGATATGTTTCTCGATTATGGAAGTGATAAAAGGTTCGCGTAAAGGGTTACGCCGATGCAAGTTTTGACACCGATCCGATGACTCTAAGTCACGATCTAGATACATATTGAAAGTGGGAGCAATTAGCTAGAGTAGCTCCGCAAGAGCATTGTAGACATAGAAATTTGCAAAATACTTACGGCTCTGAATGTGAGCCAGACCCGTTGACTAAAATTGTCTCACAAGCAAAACATGATCACACCTTAGTACTCTTTGGGTGTTAATCACATAGCGATGTGAACTAGATTATCGACTCTAGTAAACCCTTTGGGTGTTGGTCACATGTCGATGTGAACTATGGGTGTTAACCACATATAGATGTGAACTATTGATGTTAAATCACATGGCGATGTGAACTAGATTATTGACTCTAGTGCAAGTGGGAGATCAAGGAAATATGCCCTAGAGGCAATAATAAAGTTATTATTTATTTCCTTATATCATGATAAATGTTTATTATTCATGCTAGAATTGTATTAACCGGAAACATAATACATGTGTGAATACATAAACCTACAGAGTGTCACTAGTATGCCTCTACTTGACTAGCTCGTTAATCAAAGATGGTTATGTTTCCTAACCATGAACAAGGAGTTGTTATTTGATTAACGGGATCACATCATTGGTTGAATGATCTGATTGACATGACCCATTCCATTAGCATAGCACCTGATCGTATAGTTTGTTGCTAGTGCTTTTCTTCATGACTTATACATGTTCCTATGACTATGAGATTATGCAACTCCGCTTGCCCGAGGAACACTTTGGGTGCTACCAAACGTCACAACGAATCGGGTGATTATAAAGGTACATTACAGGTGTCTCCGAAGGTACATGTTGGGTTGTCATATTTCGAGATTAGGATTTGTCACTCCGATTGTCGGAGAGGTATCTCGGCCCTCTCGGTAATGCACATCACATAAGCCTTGCAAGCATTGCAACTAAATGTGTTAGTTGTGAGATGATGTATTACGGAACGAGAAAAGAGACTTGCCAAGATGTGAGATTGAACTAGGTATTGGATACCGACGATCGAATCTCGGGCAAGTAACATACCGATGACAAAGGGAACAACGATGTTGTTATGCGGATCGACCGATAAAGATCTTCGAGAATATGTAGGAGCCAATATGGGCATCCAGGTCCCGCTATTGGTTATTGACCGAGAGGTGTCTCGGTCATGTCTACATAGTTCTCGAACCCGTAGGGTCCGCACGCTTAACGCTTCGATGGCAGTTATTATGAGTTTATATGATATTGATGTACCGAAGGTTGTTCGAGTCCCGGATGAGATCACGGACATGACGAGGAGTCTCAAATGGTCGAGACATAAAGATTGATATATTGGAAGCCTATATTTGACTCGGAATCACTCCGGGTGAAATTGGGAATTTTACAGAGTACCGGGGTTACGGAACCTCCCGGGGTCAATGGGCCTTGATGGGCCTTAGTGGAAAGGAGGAAAGGGGCCCAAGTGCTGGTCGCACCTTCCCCCTTCCCTAGTCCTATTAGGACTAGGAGAAGGGGTGGCGCCTCTCTCCCTTCCCACTTGGCCAATCCTAGTTGGACTAGGATTGGGGGGGAGGAATCCTACTCCCGGTGGGAGTAGGACTCCCAGGCGCAGCCCTTGGTGGCCGGCCAGCCCCTCCCCTTCCCTCCTTTATATACAGGGGCAGAGGGCACCCCATGACACACAAGTTGATCTACGGATCTTTCCTTAGCCGTGTGCGGTGCCCCCTTCCACCATATTCCACCTCGGTCATATCGTCGCAGAGCTTAGGTGAAGCCCTGCGCGGGAGAAGTCATATCGTCGCGGAGCTTAGGCGAAGCCCTGCGTCGGTGGAGCATCATCATGGTCACCACGCCGTCGGCCGACGGAACTCATCCCGACACTTTGCTGGATCGGAGTCCGGGGATCGTCATCGAGCTGAACGTGTGCAGGACTCGGAGGTGCCGTACGTTCGGTGCTTGGATCGGTCGGATCGTGAAGACGTACGACTACATCAACCGCGTTGTTATAACGCTTCCGCTTTCGGTCTACGAGGGTACGTGGACGGACACTCTTCCCTCTCGTTGCTATGCCATCACCATGGTCTTGCGTGATCGTAGGAAAATTTTTGAAATTACTACGTTCCCCAACACGAACCCCAGGCGCGCCATTCCCCCCTTTTGTATTTCTGTTTTAGTTTTTCTCCGGTGCGTACACTCTGCAGCATCAGTAGATAAGCCCCGAGGCCCCTTCCTCTGTTAGTCGCCGCGCACCAGCCCAGTGGTAGCAGGTGCGGGATTCCACCGGGGAGACCCGGGTTCGAATCCCCCCTGGGGCTGTTTTCTTCCCCCTTTTTAAGCCATTTCACCCCTGTCTCTATGACAATGGGGCCATTCTGTCAGCCTCCCTGCGCCTTCCCCATATGCGTATTTTATTTCTTTCACCCCACGTTTCCATTTTCAGCTTTGAGTCCTTTTCTGTTTTAGGCAAGTCCAAATCTGGACATTTCCAAATCTGGAAATTGCCAATTCTGTCAACTTCCTTTTTAGGCAGGTTTTAACTTAAAGCTTTTGTGATGTTTTCCCTACTGCAACCCTAACATATTATATATGTTTTTGGGGTAGAAAAATCCCACCAACTCAGTGGTGGCATTAGTTTCTGCATTTGGGCAAGTTTGTGATCATGTCTTTTTGCATCATGGTTATGTGTTGTTTCATGGGCATATTTATTTGTATCATGCTATGAGGTAGTTTGCACACGTGCATGGGTTTTTTTTGTGCATCATGCTGTTATGTAGTTTTTCTCACCCTTCTTGTTTTGCCCGTCATATCCATCCCGTGCACCCGTTTCCGGTGATCTCTATATCGATTTCTACCGAAATCATCTCATCTTACCGATGGCATGCTTGGTTTGCCAAGATGATGCCTGGTTTTCCATTTACCTTCCGGAGTGCACATACGCTTTGCATATCCCATCGTGCATATCATATTGTGTTTTGCATCATGTTGATTGTGCATTGCACCGTGATTTATTGTGGTTCCTTGTTTTTGTTGTTGCTTTGGGTAGAGCCGGGAGACGAGTACGTGAACGAGGAACCTGTTGAGAACGTTTTCGAGGATCAGGCTTTCGACAACTCTGAGAACATTGCAGGCAAGATGATCATACCCTCGAAATCACTTCTATCTTTGCTATGCTAGTTGCTCGCTCTTTTGCTATGCCTATGCTGCGATACCTACCACTTGCTATATCATGCCACCCATGTTGCCATGTCAGCCCCTAACCATCCTTTCCTAGCAAACCGTTGATTGGCTATGTTACCGCTTCGCTCAGCCCCTCTTATAGCGTTGTTAGTTGCAGGTGAAGCTGAAGTTTGTTCCTTGTTGGAACATGGATATGTTGTTCCTCTTTGGAACATGTTTACTTGTTGGGGATATCACAATATATATATCTGATATATTTAATACATCTATATACTTGGTAAAGGGTGGAAGGCTCGGCCTTATGCCTGGTGTTTTGTTCCACTCTTGCCACCCTAGTTTCCGTCATACCGGTGTTATGTTCCTTGATTTTGCGTTCCTTACACGGTTGGGTGATTTATGGGACCCCCTTGACAGTTCGCTTTGAATAAGACTCGTCCAAAGAAGGCCCAACTTTGGTTTTACCATTTGCCACCTAAGCCTTTTCCCCGGGTTTCGCGAGCCCGAGGGTCATCTTATTTTAAACCCCGGGCCAATGCTCCTCGAGTGTTGGTCCAAACTAGAGCCACTTGCGGTGCCACCGAGGCAACTTGGGGCATCTTCGGTTGCCGTCACGTAGTGTTCATCCGGATGTGCCACGAGAACGAGATATGTGCAGCTCCTATCGGGATTTGTCGGCACAATCGGGCGGCTTTGCTGGTCTTGTTTTATTGCTGTCGAAATGTCTTGTAGTCCGGGATTCGAGATTGATCGGGTCTTCGGTAGAAGGAATAATCCTTCGCTGACCGTGAGAGCTTATAATGGGCTGTTGGGACACCCCGCAGGTAATATCTTTCAAAGCCGTGCCCATGTTATGAGGCAGATGGGAATTTGTTAATGTCCGGTTGTAGATAACCTAAAGTTGACCTCAAATAAAATACACATCAATCGTGTGTTACCGTGATGGTCTCTTCTCGGCGGAGTCCGGAAGTGAACACGTGTTGGAGTTATGTCGATGTAAGTAGTCGGGATCACTTCTTGATCACTACTAGTTTCACGACCGTGCTTTTGCTTCTCTTCTCGCTCTCTTTTAAGTAGCCACCATATATGCTAGTCGCTTGCTGCAGCTCCACTTTACTACTATGTCCTTCCCATTAGCTTAAATAGTCTTGATCTCGCGGGTGTGAGATTGCTGAGTCCCCGTGACTCACAGATACTTCCAAAACAGTTGCAGGTTCCGATGAGGCCAGTGCAGATGACTCCACCGAGCTCAAGTGGGAGTTCGACGAGGAACGTGGTCGTTACTATGTGTCGTTTCCAGATGATCAGTAGTGGTGCCCAGTTGGGACGATTCGGGGATCTGTGTTAGCAGTTGGGGTATCTTCTTTTATTTTGGTTCCGTAGTCGGACCTTGAGTGTACTCTGTATGATGTATGTTTAATAATGTACTGTGTGAAGTGGCGACTGTAAGCCAACTATGTATCTTTCCCTTAATTATTACATGGGTTGTGTGAAGATTACCTCACTTGCGACATTGCTTTCAATGCGGTTATGCCTCTAAGTCGTGCCTCGACACGTGGGAGATATAGCCGCATCGGGGGCGTTACACGACTCCAGTAGACTGTACCCATACTTCACTGGCCACACCACTAGCCCCACCACACAGGATCTGCACTCCAGCAAAAGGTATGCCGATTTCAGTTGCCATAGCACCAGCCGTACCACAGAAAAATCCCACTCCAGCAAAAAGTACAGCAAGTCCACCGGCCGAAGACCTATCCCAACTGCAGAGACGGCCAATTCCTGCAGATTGGAACCCCATTCCAGTTATTCCCAGTTTAAAAGACAATGCTTTCAATGTTGTTAGGGACTACGTGCATATATTCCTATCATGGGAAGATTATAGTGAAGACAAACACCATTTTCACATCTTCCTGTCCCACTTACGTGTAAGTGCTATTATTCATGGTGATTATTTTCTTGTTTTCTGCTGATTGAACACATCAATGATTTACATTACATTGTTGTAAGTAGGCGAGGGTCAATCTGGATAGTCATGACGAGCAAAGCTTGCTTGCACTTTTCAAGGAAGCATTGCAGCAGTATTGGTGTTACCTGAGGAAATCACACTTTGATGGCAAGTCTATAAACGAATTTCTAGTGAAGTCTCCTGTGCTAAATTTAGAAGACATTGAATGGAAAAACCTTGTCATGCACTGGTCTCGTTCCGAGGATGAGGTACTGTCTATGATATCGCATGACAATTTGAACTTCTACTTTTCTGCATGTGACTTACGGATCTTTTTTGCAGGAAATCTGCTCGAAAAAGAATTCCGGTTTGAAAAGAACGACAGGGTATTGCAAATATGCTCCCCACTGCTTTGCTCTTGTTAGTACCTGTTGGGTTGTATCACTATACTTGCATACATACCTGGTTCATTATGTGATAGCAGTATGCATGATAGCTTGCTTATCAATTGTTCACTCCAAATTATCTGATCTGTATGAATGGTTACATTAGTGTAGAATATATCCAATGCCAATGATTTTTTTAGCTCTGCATTGTTCTTGTAAGTACCTGCTGTCCTTTATCAGTGTACTTATATTGACAGGTAGTTGTTCATGTACCATCACTCTGTAGCTTATTTTCCTTTGCCCTCCATTTTCTACACATAAGATCTATATTTATTCTTACCATAAGGTTGGATAACACCGATGGTACTGAAGAAGTTTAGCTCTGCATTGCTCTTGGCTGTACCTTCTGCCTGTATCGCTGTACTTACATTTCTAGCTACTTGGTTATGTAGCATCACTCTTCATCTTATCTTAAATATTCTCCCATTTTTCTTATATTGTCACATCTATATTTACTCTTAACAAAATGTAGAATAAAGGCAATGCTTATGAAGAAGATTCTATGGTGAACTTCTTGAATTGCCGCCCATAAGCATGGACAAGGGTTTTATAGAGCCTGCCTTCACCAATAATGTAAGTTTGTCCTTCTCAAGCCTTCAAACTTTGTTGTGTATATTTGTTTAGGCATGAATGCAACAACTGTTTATTTTTTGTGTTTGCATCAAATTGCATGTTTAAAGTTTATTATGTACTCCCTCTGTCCCATAATATGAGAACGTTTTTGACATTAGTATAGTGTAAAAAACGTTCTTATATTATGGGACGGAGGGAGTAGTTCATAAACAAAAGTTTGTCCTTCTCAATTTAAGTTTTCAGTTGTACAACCAAGTTCCTTCTTCATACCATGTAAATTAAACTATACAGAGCAAGTGATCTTATTTTGCCAATCTGAAATGGGATAAATTGACAGCACACTAATCATTGATACTTATGAGTTCTTGATCTATAATCCAGTGGTGTCATGAAGCTGCCAACTCCTTCACAATGTCATTTCCTGCCATGTCTTGACCTGAACAATACCATATTGTGTTAATGCTATTTTAAACTGTGTCACTTTATTAAATCAAGAAGAAATGTGATGAATTACAAAGATCGATACTTAAATGTGCAAAACCTGTCATCTGTCTGCTTGTTTATCTTTCAGAGTGAGGAGGATATAAGTGTCAAACAAGTGCAGTAGCTTCTTGCGCTGCAGCTCCCGAGCAGGGCTAACCTTTCTTGAACTCTATTGAAGTGCTGTCGGTTTTGTATATTATTTTGTCGGCGTGTTTAATTGCACTGGTGGCGATCTTTGATGCCCAGTGTATGTAATCTCCTATCTGCATGTGCTTTATTATCATAGTGGCGAACTTTGATGCCCAGTGGATGTAATATGCTGTAACTTCTTTATTGTATAGTCTAGGTTTTTTTTCTTATTCACGATGCTGTAGTTATTTTACTGTATATATATCCTGTCCTCGCAGTAAACCGACCAAACCGTAAAATTGCGGTACATAATCGGGCTGTCATGCAAATCACCATGTATGATCTGCATCATGGGCCCCATCATCTTGGTCCGTTAACAGGCCTAAATGTAAACTGTCCCACTAGTAGATTCGAGCCTTTAATAGGCCGAGTAAACCGCCGGCCCTATTTTCCCAAGAAAATTCAATGGGCTTTTAGGAGGCTGAAAAGTAGGTTGGGCCTGAAACGTGCCGAACAGCTCATGGGCCGGCAGCAGGCCGAAATAAACCCTAGCCCATGATTGTGCCAATCAAATCATGGCCTTATAACATGCCAAAATTGTCTCGGTCCTTGTTTGGCCCAATCAGATTATCGTCTGTGAGCAGGCCGGATGCAAATGGGGCTGTAGTTAGGCCCAACTATATGACGGGCTTTTAACAGGACAAAATATATATAGGGCCGAAATGTTAAACGAGCCTTTAACAGGCCGAAACTAATATCAGGTTGAATTACTAAATGGGCCTTTATCAAGTGGGCCCAAAAGCATAGCGTCCAGTTGACGGGCCGAATCTGATATGGGCCATAATTTAGCCCAAAGCCTCTCAAAGTGCCGGACCTGATCTGGGCCGTAATTTGGCCCACAACATGGTATGCTTTTAATGGGCCGGATCACATATGGGCCTTTATTAGGCCTGGAATGTGGCAGACTGTTAATGGACCGGATCAAATATGGGCCGGCATTTGGCCCAAAACATGGCAGCCTATTAATGGGCCGGCCTACTAGTGTCATGAAAATCTTTTTGGACTTCAACTAGGCCAGCCCATTATGGTCGGCGAAATCTCATGGGCCTTTAGCTGGGCCAGCCCATTATGGTCCACAAAATCTTGTGGGCCTTTAGCTGGGCCGCCCATTATGGTTCGCAAAATCTCGCGGGCCTTTAGCTGAGCCAGCCCATTATGGCCCGCAAAATCTCGTGGGCCTTTAGCTGGGCCGGCCCATTATGGTACACAAAATCTCATGGGCCTTTTGTTGGGCTGTCCCATTATGGACCACAAAATCTTATGGTCCTTTAGTTGGGTTGGCCCATTTAAACTTTATGGGCCACTTTTGGGCCGGTCCATGTGTCAACATTTCATAAGCGCATCTCGCCCACTGGATGAGTGACACCTGTCCCAATGGTGAGCCGACATGTGTTTCCTCCAGCCAATGATGAATTTACACATGGAAAATCCCCATTGGTCGGGGCTGTTAACGGGTTACCGGATCCAAAATTGTACCCGATAGCTTAACGGCGTTCCGTTATGGTGGATGCCACGTGTCGGTCACCCTTGACGAAAGCACTTCTGTGACGCGCGATTTATCATCATGGAAGTGGACACTTCCGTGATGATAATTTTGGTAATGTCATGGAACACTTCTACGACAGCACAAGTATTGCTATCTTGATTCTGTCATAAATTTGTCATGGATGTACATGCATGACAGAAAACGTGACCTACTGTGACAAACACATATCATCACGGAAGTGTATTTTTTGTAGTGATCCCCGTCGTTCCTAAGGACACCATCTTGCTTTCTATCCCCATGCGCGACCCATCAAGCAGAAGGTCAGGAAGCAAGCTTTGGAGCGGCAAGAATGTAGTAAGGAATACTTTTACAAGCTTTGCCACTAGTTCTTTGATGGAAATTTAGACCTTGAAAGCATCAATAATGAATTCATTACGTTGATACCGAATGTTGCTTCTCCAACATCAATCAATGATTACAGGCCAATTACTCTTCTTAGCTGCTGTCTTAAGGTAATTACCAAGCTGCTGGGGTTGCAAAAAATCATCCTCAAAATTATTCATCGTAATCAATACTGATTCATAAAAGGGATAAACATCCAGGATTGCCTAGCTTGGGCGTTCGAATACATTTTTCAATGACAAAGCTCGAAGAAACAAATTATTCTCAAACTAGATTTTGGGAAAGCGTTTGATACAATGATTGAGATTATGAAACGCATGGGATTTAAAGACAAATGGCTTGGATGGATCAAAAGTATTTTTACCTCTGGAAAATCTTCTGTTCTACTCAATGGAGTTCCAAGAAGACAGTTTCTTTTCAAATGCGGGATCAGACAGGGGGGGCCCGCTCTCCCCGCTCATCGTTGTCCTTGCAGCCGACCTCCTTCATGCATCCATTAATGCCGCATTCAGACAAGGAAAAATAAACTTATCATTCCCCAAAGACAACCAGAAGGAATTCCCAGTCATCCAATATGCGGACAACACGATACTAATCACGCAAGCCTGCCCGGAACAAGCACGCACAATGAAAACCATCCTCCAAGACTTCGCTGTGTCGATTGGGCTAAAAATAAACTTCCATAAATCCACATTGATCCCAATTAATTACGACGACGCCCTCAGTAATGATCTCACTGGTATTTTTTGGTTGCTCCATTGGGACCATGCCATTCACCTATTTGGGTCTTCCACTTGGAACTTCCAAACCTTCAGTCCGAGACCTCATGCCACTTGTTTGTTCGGTGGAAAGAAAGCTAACTACAACACTGTCTATGATGTCATATGGAGCCAAACTCTCCCTCCTCAATTTGGTAATCACCTCCCTGACTATATTTGCCTTCTGCACACTGAGGTTCCCTCCGAAAATCCTTGAGCTACTGGACAAAATTCATAGGAAATGCTTATGGACCAAAAAACATAACAAGGGTACAAACACAACTCCATTGCTGCCTGGGATATGACCTGTCATCCCAAACGTAGTGGAGGTCTTGGAATTATCAACCTTCAGACCCAAACTGACTCCCTACTTCTGAAATACTTACATAAATTCTATAATCAACATGATACCCCGTGGGTGGAACTTATCTGGACAACTTACTATGACAACAAAATTCCCCATGCTACCGACCCGTGCGTATCATTTTGGTGGAGGGATGTGCTCAAGTTAAGTCCCATATGCCGAGGTATATCTTCAGTGACAATTTCTTCTGGGGACAAAGTTTTAATGTGGAAAGATTTATTTATCAATGATATACTAGCGGTCACACACCCGAGAGCATTCTCCTTCCCTAAAGATGAAGACATATCAGTAAAAGACTTTCTTGAGGCCACTATGCTGCGAGAGACATTCCATCTACCCCTCTTCATACAGGCACATGATGAGGTTAGGGACATGCAACAACTTGTTTCATATATTAATGGGAGTGACGGGATAGATACTTGGACCTATATTTGGGGAGCCAATGAATTACTGCCAGAAGATACTACAAATTCTATTTCTGAGAGATACAAGCACACAATGCGTACAAATGGCTGTGGAAATCCAAAACAACTGTGAAAATTAAAGTCTTGAATGGCTTCTACTTTCTGGCTGACTCAACACAAGAAACATGGTCAAGAGAAGGCACTATAATATTGGGAATGACTTCAGCTGTCTCCTATGTGGCTATGCAATTGAGGAGGACATGGATCATCTGTTCCTACACTACAACTTTAGCCAACACTGCTGGAACCATCTAGGGATCACAAGGGGGATGCAAGGAACAGGTCTATCTATGCTTGACATGGCATGATCTGCCTGGGGGAGACCCATGTTCATGGAAATATTTTTGCAAGCATCTTGGAGCATTTGGAAGGAAAAAACAACAAACATTTTAGAGGAATCCCACCCACACACCATACTTGGCTAGCTAGATTCAAGGAGGACTTTGCCCTTCTCCAATATAGGGTTAAGGAGGAGAAGAAGGGGTTCATTTCTTCTTTTTTGGCTACCATCTAGTTTAAACAGAGAACTCACCCCCCTGTAACCTTTGCTTTAGGTAGACTCTCTCCTTCACCCACAAAATGTGGGTATGATGTGAATATGACTTGTATAGTGTAACAATATCATTTAAGATATAAAAAGTCAGTAGGAGCCTCTCCTACTGTCATGAGTTTTAAAAAATGTAACTGTCTTATGTATATTTGACTATGTGTGCTATGTGTGAACAACTTCATGTGATGTGATGAAGAATTGCCACTCCATAGTCAAGAAATTCTCGCGCGAATGTTGTTTCCAAATTTGTAGTATCGTTTCTGCCATTGCTTGCGCAATACTGAAAAAGCATTTTTGAGGACCCTCATTGTTTTTTTGCGTACCTGTAGGTGCAATAATATGCCTTTTTATGTTTTGGAGATTGTTGTCATAAGTAGTATGAGACTAATGTGTTTGCTAGTGCACATAGAGTGTAAAGTCCCTGGAGTCATGAGGAGTTTGGTACAAACTCAAAAGATAATCTCCTGCGTGGTAGCAAAGGTTATCAACAAAGATTATGCCTGTCGAAAGTGACCCCCCAAAATTGTTGATGCAAATAAATTGGTTCGGTGTGTCCAAAGAAATTGACTGTAGCTGATAAGTTTGAAGATGAAGCAAAGATGTAGCATTTGTTTCGTATTTCATCCTTCTCTTTCTTGAGTCATAGGATCACCGTACTTTTAAGACGGGTATAGTGTTCGAAGCTTATGGTTCGCTGATGCTAAACCCGGATCCTATGTGATTTGAGAGAAATCTCTTTGAACTCCAAATGATTACCTATGATCAGAAAACATTGTTCTTTGATGCTGAAGGAGATATATTTCGAGCCGACGGGAGTTAGCATTTCTTGCTCTGCAAGGAATGTTACTGTTGTGCTCAAATTCCGACTGTTGGAAACGTATCATTCTGCCATTGGCCGATCTTCATGCCCAATTTGGTCATTTCCCATCACGGAAGGTTGCGGCTATAAATAGCCACCCCGCTCTAACGTTGATTGCTGGCTGCTTCATGTGAGATTACAACAAGAATGTGTGAGCACTCTCTGTCCTAGTGATTTGAATTTAAAATCCACCGAGAGAAAACCCCAGAGCCGAAAAATTAGATAGTGGTTTACTATCACTCGAACCTAAGTCCAGTACGCTCCGCCTATTACTCTTGAGAGCTGCGAACTCCCTAGATGGTTAGGTCTCAAGTTTTTCGGAGACCAAGAGTCATTGTGGTTGTCGAAGAAGAAGTCTGTAAAAGTTCGGAGATCATCTCAAGCATCTACCATGAGTGATCGATGCTGATTGACAAATCAGTTGTCGAGGAGAATAGGGCGAAGAGAGTTTATCTTCTATGTTAAATCACAACCCCTCCAACCAGACATAGTTCTTTTGCAAAAGGGCGAACTGGTCTACCAAATTCATTATCGCCATCGAGCATCACTGGTTACCTCTGTCCCTCCTTTTACATTTGGACTTTGCTTTATGTTTAGCTTCGGTCATGTGATTCCCTTTGATGCATGCTCTAGTTCTAACTCGCTAGTTCTTGACCACTCACTGTACACTGTTTCCATTCCTTCCGCTGTTGGGTTCTAAGAGATTTGAAATTTCTGAAAGAAATTTTAAGGGGCAGTTTGGTTTGAGATTAAGTCTAAGGTTGCCACATCTAAGGTTATGCAAGTTTGACCAACTTAGGTGGATGTTTGGTTCAAGCCACATATCAAGCAAGCCACACTAGGGTCCCACATTCCATACACGCAAAAAGTGTGGCAAGATTCATTTAGGCTTGCCAACTTGTGGCTCTTATTTTAAAGAATTAACCTTAGGCAAGTTTGGCAACATTGTATTGTATGGCAAAGTGTGCCATTATTAGGCCTAGAACCAAACTGCCCCTAAATCTCTCATTCACCCACTGATAGATATACTTTATTCCTACAATACTTGTAATTTATAGCGAATCTGCTAGAGATTCTAAGACCTCAATAGGGTTTGGGGGAATGCCCTAGCTAGCAGTTTCAGACGCTGAAAAAAATAGTGCGCTATATCACCGCTAATAGCACGCTATAGCGTGTAGAGAATTGCCTCACTAAATTGAGCAATACACAATGTCTCGCTAGTGGCATATTCTCACCATTTTCATCAGGGAAGGCTTAGCGCACATCCCACCGCCGAGCGCTCCCCTCCTAGGCTAGCGCTCCCCTCCCCCCACCGCCGCCTGCCACTCCGGCGGCAGCGTCCACCAGCCCCCTCGTCGGCGATCGCTCCAGTCCCGACGCCCACCCACACGCTCCTGTCCCCCACCCCTCCTCCTCGCCATGTCACACTCGCCGGATAGCCATAAGCGGTGGGGAGATCTGAGCTCGTCGTCGGATGAGGATGAAGGCGCGCCCGCTCGCTCCTACTGCGAGGTGTTGAGGAGCTGCTCGCCGCCGGAGGCCTCGCCGCTCTGATCTCCACCTTCGCGATACGAGCTTGACTGTCGCTCTGAGACAGTAGATTTCTTGGTTGGGGGTCCCTTTATCAAAGGCTCCCTTCCCTACTGATCATACAACAAATGAAGGTGGTTAGAAAGGCAGTTGAACTCTTATAATAGGCTTGGCTCTGGAAAATGGGCTTATCTTGGGCTCTGATCTTGCCATTCCTTCAGATCTGGAAGTTTGCACTTTCTTCGGAATGTTAAATAACGTATCAAATATGCCTCCGGCGAAAAGAAGGTAATCAGCTCGAGCAGGAACAGCCGCGCGTAGAGCAACAGCCTCGTCCGTCAGTAGATTTCCACTCTACTCCGGCCGAAGCAAATCCATTCCACCAACAACTTGAGGGCGCGCTCTAAATTCGTTTATATGGAGCAAAAAGAGGTCGTGTCATACCATTTATTCCGCCAAGAAGCATTCGTCTACGGCACTTAGAACGGCGAGCGAAATGGGAGCAGCCTAAACCGTGAAAACGGGGTTGTGGGATCATTGCATTTTCAAGGGATTGCCAAGCTAGGCTAGGGCTGCTTGGTCTTCAGTGAGCGAAGTCATTTCCTCAATAGAGTTCTTTGCCCGACAAAAGTGAATCTTGATCTTTCTTCTTGATAGTTTGTGATCGAGCCAATCTCACAATTTCGATCTTGCTACTACCACTATAGCCCTGAGTGACTATGCCGGCGCGGGCCTCACCTCCGCCGCCGGCCCCTGCTGGCCATCCTTGGAGGGTCCACTCCGTCGTGGTCCGCCAGGAGGGCGGGGAGTCGTCACGCGTGACCGTCGAGAACCAAGGGGGTTGGCAGACGGCTGGTCGCAAGTGCCGCCGTCCCCGTCGCCTTCCCATCCCTCCCCTACCTTCCCTGAACATCAGGGCAGACTTGCCACCAGACCTTGTCGGGCTCTGCTTCAACTGACTGAGCGAGGAGCACATCGCCAGCGTGTGCGAAAATGAGAGAGTTTGCCTCCGCTGCATCATCTGTGACACTCCAAAAATATTATTTTGGTTTTCTTCAAAAAATTTGTAGGGTTTGAAGAAGGTCTTCTAAACCCTTCCAAAAATCTCTCTCAAAGCTTTTTTTTTCCTTTAGCAAATATTTTATTTTTTGCATCTCCTTCAACTCTAGTGTTTGGTTTTTAAATTTTTCTTCTGATTGCCCTCTTCTCAAAATTTCAAGAAAAATATTTGGAGTTTAGTTTTTTCTTTCAAAAAGAAACTCTAGGAGTTTTGCACCTTCTCCAATGTTGAGATCCATTCATGATTTTGCCATGCATCACATGGTAAAATCTTCCCAAAAATCTCTCCTTCCACTTTGGGCAATCCAAACATTCTGTCTCAACAAGCTCAACCATTTTCTGAATTTTATTTCATTTATTTCTACACCCAAATCTTTTCTGTCCATTATTTTGAGCCTAGGTGATTTGCAAAGCAAGTACCTAAATGCATTTGAGTTTTGACCTCAAACCAACTTCCCTGGATAGTCCTTGGTACCCACAACCTAGAACAATCAAGATCCACTCTCTCCTGTTCAAAGATTTCAAATTCTAGTCTCTGCAAGTTTGGACCAGATTTGCCAAATTTGGTGAAATTCATATCTACACTTCTCCAAAAATTCCACAAATATTCAGGCAGCCTCTAGATGCAATGAGAGGCCCCTCCACCAAAAACCAGCTCAAGGAAAAATCCCTACATGCCTAAATCATTCTGTCGAACACCTTGCATGCACTATTACTGTTCATCTTCATTAAATTCAGATTTCAGTGTCGTTCTCCGTCAGAGTTTCAGTCACATGCCCACAGTGCACTTGGCACGTTGCTCGCAGCCTAGCCTGCTTGTCCGGAGCTTCACACGCGTGCTTGGCGCGTTCCTGGCGTCGGTGGCACCCTGGCCGCCTGCCGGCGTAGTCTTCGTGGCGCAGAACCACCGTAGCGGCCAACAGGGAGCAGAACAGCGGCATAACGCCGTTCGGCGCCGCCTAAACCTCTGGTAGCCCAGCGTGGCCATTTCTTTGCCAGCAAGACGCATGCAGCACCGTCGCCATGGCACGGCAAGCACAGAGCGTGCTCCCTGCCGCCGACGGGCCCGCGCCGCCCCGTTCCGTCGAGCTCCCCCTAAGCAACCAAACCCCCACGTGTTTAGCACCTAAACGGAACCAGGGAACCTCCACGACGACGCTCAACCTCTGAACCTCCCCGATCAACGCCCTACGCCGCCGTAAACTTCGCCGGAGAACCCCGTTCTCGGCAACCGCCTCGGGCCGGCTATATATAGCACCCACCCGAGCGCGCTCTCGCCCCCGCACACCTCCACCACCTCTCTAGTCCACGCCAAGCCCCTGGAAAGGCCTCGAGGAGCTCTTCTTCCTCGACTCCGGCCGCTTCGTTCCGCCTCGGCCTCCACCTCGATTCACCCCGGTGAGGTCGTCTCTGGCGCCCTAACCTCGCCAGCTACCCTCTCATGCTACCACGAGTCTAACCCCCTCCTCAATTCCACCTCCGCAGCTCTCTCCGACGAGGCCCACGACCACCCGAACCGCCGTCCGCTGGAGCAAGCGTCGCCGTCGACGTGGTACTTGCCGGCGACCACCACCACCACCCACAGACGCGGAATGGCGCCCTGAACACGGAGGTACCCTCCGATCTCCCTGCCTCGCCGTGGATCGCCGCCGGCGACCCCCGCGGCTCTCGGGCACCGACGAGCCCCGTCTCCCTCATTTGAAATTTCAAACCTGACGGGTGGGACCCACCCGTCAGCCTCTCTTTTTTTTTTTGAATCGTTTTCTGAAAGCGTACTTTGACAAATACTCTTCCACTCTGAACCGTTTTTCTGGACTTTTCTGCAAAGCCCCCTGGAAGTTTTCTGTTTCATTACAGATGGGTCCTTGGACCAAAACCCTTATAACTTTTTAACAGAAAGGAATTTTTGAGTGATTCTTTTTCTTTCCTCTTCAAATTTTTGTGTATTTTTTATCATATTTATTTGAAAAATATTTGGATCAACTTTCTGTACCCCACGGTATTTACGTTAGCGCGTGTATTTTGTGTACCGTAGATACCGAAGGAGGTGAAGGAACCGCGAACTTCGCCGAGCTAGACCCCGACTACTCCGAACCAGGCAAGCAATGTTTGAACTTTTGATATGATGAGTGTTTGGGCATGTTTGCATTATTTTTGTATCATGGCACGTTCATGAGCATTTCGATGATAATTTACCTTGTAAGAGTTGAGGCAAATGAGCTCGGTAAATCCATGAGTTGTTGCAAACATGTTGCAAGGCCATGAGTTGGCATGAGTATGGGTAAGATGGCAGTGTTGTAGCATGCCAGGCTTATGCCAGATCGTTGACCCAGTGTCAACATAAATCAGTCGATTCCGTCCGTCTTCCCTTCCGTACTACCACTGTTTCCCGCAAGGGATACTGCTTAATAAGTTGCAAACCACTTCTGGTACACACCAAATCGAGAGGCGGGATGAAGGTTCCATGGCCCTGGATTAAAGCCTTTCATACGGTCGGGGGCATGGGTGTTTCGGTTGGGACGAGAGGGGCACCCTTAGAGGCGCCAGATATAAATTTGATCCCATGCTATTCGAGATTGTGATCTCCCCGTCTCAAAGTTTTTCTTAAACGCTGTCTAGGGTGATTCCTGGCAACGTGAGGTATGATGGGTGTGTACTAGCTAGTTGTGTTTCCTCCGAAATACCGTAAACAGAACTAGTCCATCGTGACTACAGAAATCCTTTGGCTGTGGACAATTTTGGTACACGCTCTGCAGAGTCAAAATTCTTGAATTCATCTTATTCATGTCCGAGTACCGTGTTCACCTTATCTTGTCAGATATCAGTCTCGGTGACAGAGACTCCGGATAACTACTTGAGTGTTAAATGTTTATTTCCTGTGTATGGACTAACCCGCTTATTGTCTTGTGATGAATATTTTCCGTGAGCTCTATATCTTGTCAGTTATGAAAAATGAATTATAAGCCGTTTCTGCGATGTCGCTCAGACGTCCGACTGCAGGATTGTTGTTATTTATTTTCATTGTAAGCCCTTTCTGCGATGTCGCTCAGACGTCCGACTGCGGCATTGTTGTTATTTATTTTCAATATAAGCCCTTTCTGTGATGTCGCTCAGACGTCCGATTGCGGCATTGTTGTTATTTAAATTCATTATAAGCCCTTTCTGCGATGTCGCTCAGACGTCCGACTGCGGCATTGTTATTATTTACTTTTATTATAAGCCCTTTCTGTGATGTCGCTCCGACGTCCGACTGCGGCACGCATGTATTTTTATTTCATTATAAGCCCTTTATGAGGTGTCGCTCAGACGCCCGACTGTGGCATGTTTTACTTATTTGTTCACCCTTCGAGGCGTCGCTTCAGACACCCGATCGGTTTTGAGTTTTGTCTTCTTGGGATTTTCGAGCGGACTCCCGCCGACTCCCTTCTTATTTACTTTGCTATACTGATTTAAATTGAGCATTGTTAAAATTAATCATGTCGCATTCATGCATTCATTTGTTATATCTTTTGTCCGAACTGCCTTGCGAGTACTTTCAAAGTACTCACCTGGCTTGTTGATTTGGCCAGATGCTGACGAAGGCGATCTCATGGATGAAGAGTTCGATACGAGTCCGACGCCTAGATGAATCCCAGTCAGTCTCGTGCGACCCCTGGATTAGTCATTGTGATATATCCGCTTCCGCTACCCAAATAAATTCATCGAGCCTCACCTCGGCGCCGATGAGCCGCCGATCTGAGAGACTTATTAACCACCCACTGTGTTATTCCACCAACCACTCATATCTCGAGTCAAGAGTATTTCCACCCCACACCATTGTGTCATATCCGCCATCATGTATAATTATCGGCGTGTTTGAAATAATTGGTTGGACATCTTCATCCGACCACCTGTAATATTGTAATGCTCTTGGCTTATTGTATCAAAGTTTTGTCTACGGCATGGAGGATTTTCCTCATATTGGACTTCATAGGTCGGTTGTTCAATAAATATTTTTATTGAAAAACCGGTCGTGACAAGCTTGGTACCGAGCCAGGCTGACTGTAGGAAGCCACTAGGTGCGATCGCTAATCGGTTATTAGCATAATAGAGCTATTTATTATTTTCACAAATGTAGTCAATTTACGACGACAAGCATAAATTTATGATTTGACTACTCAGGATTTTTGCCTACTTTTGTAGATGGCTGGCAATGATCGTGAGTCGCAGATGTTCGCCAACATGCCCGATGGGTTCGTCAAGCTTCTCTCCTTCATTGTCCAAGTCGCGATGGGGCGGATGTGCGCCCGATCTTCTCTCTCTCTCAAAGCACAAGGTCAATGACCGTCTAACCATGCACCAAGCGCGGTGGAATTCAAGAGAGAACGAGTTGGCGTTACGGTTCGTGGGGAGAGCCATGCCCACAGAGAAGCATGCACCTGCAGATGGCAGCCCGTGAGGCGATAGCTCGTCTCGAGGATATACTTCCTTCGATGAAAACTCGTCGCTACCGCTACCTGCCATGTCACGTGCCATATACCTGCCACTCGCGTTCTCTTGCCCCAGAGGAGAATGGGGACGAAGCTTTGAGATGCTTATCGAGTATCTCCGAGCTTTGGAGGCAGCCTTCGACAACCTGGTGGGCGACTTTGTAGCTGCCGCATGGACTCAGTCCATGGCTGTGCCGCCAACAGAGGGAACTCTGCGCGCCGCACCGCCACTGACTTTCGTCTCGTCATCAGCATCGTTTGCTCCTACTGCTCGCACCACCTCTCGTCACCTGCCTACCACGGAGGAGTTCAACCATGTCATTGCGCCTACTCCGGTTCGTTCTGCACCACCCCTCGTGCCGCTCATGTTCGAGTTGTCCAAGACAGGCACCTGCTCCACCAACTCAGCGCAGCACCTCACGTCTGGAGCCTATCTCCGAAGAGGAGGTTGAGTCCCCAGCCTCGCCGCCTCACCCTTGGCAGGCCAAGGAAATCCTTACCATCTCCGACTAAATGCGCTTAGCTGCCATGCGATGTACCGACTTATGCGATATGTTTATATGTAAATAGGCTGTGAGAAGTAGCTTGTTTGCGCATCATGTAGGATCTGGAGGAGTGCACTAGACTAAATAACATGTCAGGATTATTTACGCATATCTGAGTGATGTATTGTATAATTACTGCTTGCGTGTAAAATATGTAATGGACAGTCCTTCTCCGTGCAAAGCGTGTATTCTCTTGAAAAATCTTGGAGCATTTGCAACTTTTGCATCTTCTTGAATTTATTGATTTTTGCGGCTCAATTTCTTTTCTTATGAGTGTTTCAAAATATATCCCAGAGTGAACTATGTCTCGTCCTTGGACGCGCTCCATGCCAACTCCGACAGAGGAAAATTATGGCACACCCCGGGCAACAATTTCACACAGGCGAGACAAGTCAACAGAGACGGTGAAACGACACTTTCCCAAATGTGCCGTCTTTATGAACAAAGTCAGCAGCAACATCAGAAATACTGAACCAAGTCATCAATATGGGAAATCACCGTGGGCGATCAGCAGCAATCAAAGTTATCGAGCTACAGAAGACGCGTCCCCAAACATTTTCTCACACTGACAAACCTCTTGAAGCCGAGGATTGGCTTCGAGACATGGAAAGAAAATTAATCATTGCCCAGTGTTCAGATCTTGAGAAAGTGCTTTATGCTCCGCACTATCTCACTGGAGCAGCCGCATCGTGGTGGGAAAATTTCCTACACATGCACCCCAACGAAAATAATATAACATGGGAGGAATTTAAAGAAGGTTTTCGTGGGGCACATATTCCTAAGAGTCTTATGAAGATCAAAAAGAGAGAATTTGATGACCTCAAGCAAAGGACAATGACGGTGTCAGAATACAACAGTCAGTTTACTCTGCTGTCTCGCTACGCCAACGAGGAGCGTATGTCGGAAAACAAAAAGATGGAGAAATTCCTTGACGGTCTGACACCCGCGCTTAAATGCCAATTGGTCGTACACACCTTTCCAGATTTTAAGACGCTGGTAGATAAGGCTATTACCTTGGAAAGTGAGAGACGCAGCTTAGAAGATTTCTGCAAGCGGAAGAGGGACCAAACTAATCACGACCGCAACCACCGCGGCAAGACAGATGTTCAGAAAAACTGGACACCCAAACCCACGACAAGCGTATCACGCCCAATCAAGAATTTCCATGCAAGGGACAAGGAGTTCACATACCACCCAGGCGTTACCTGTTACGCTTGTGGAGAAGAAGGGCACTATGCCAAGCAGTGCCCCAAGCCAAGGAACTCGACCCCAAAGCTGAACAACGGAGGCAATAATTCGGCGCCAAAGCGCAACAATTTCAACCCAAATAACAACCACAGGAAGGGTCACCTGAACCACGTGACCAAAGAGGAAGCACAAAATGCCCCAGATATCGTACTCGGTACGTTTCCTGTCAACACAATACCTGCCATGGTTTTGTTTGATTCTGGAGCTTCTCACTCATTCGTTTCAAAAAGTTTTGCCTTGCAAAATAATTTTTCGATGCTTCCCTTGGAAAAATCTATGATCGTCAAGTCCCCTGGAATTAAGCAAGTTACCCAGAATTATTGCCAGGGTGTGGTTATCGAGTTTGAAGGGTTGAAGTTTCACGCAAATCTTATCGTGTTGGAAAATAAAGGTCTGGATGTCATCTTAGGGATGGATTGGTTAACCACCAACAAAGGTTTTATTGACTGCTTCAACAGGACCGTAATTCTCACCCACCACCACGGGAAGACCATAAAAGTTTCAGCCAAGGAAAGAAAAATATCCCGACAACCGAGATTGAACAAGGTGGATATTTCTGAATTGAGCAAGGTTCCAGTAGTGTGTGAATTTCCAGATGTATTTCCCGAAGAGCTACCAGGCATGCCACCAGACCAAGAGATAGAATTCGGCATTGAGCTAGCACCCGGAACCGCTCCCATATACAAGAAACCATACAGAATGGCACCATCAGAATTGGTAGAACTGAAGAAGCAAATAAAGGAATTATTGGAAAAAGGGTACATACGAGCCAGTTCCTCACCTTGGGGTTTACCAATTTTGTTTGCCAAAAAGAAGGATGGAACACTGAGATTGTGCATAGACTATCGAGCGCTAAACATGGTCACAATCAAGAACAAATATCCGATGCCACGAATAAATGATTTATTCGATCAACTCGCTAAGGCCAAGGTGTTCTCAAAGATTGACTTGAGATCGGGATACCATCAACTGAAAGTGCGAACCGAAGATATTCCCAAGACAGCCTTTACCTCCGGATCACGGATTGTATGAGTTCACCGTAATGCCATTCGGACTAACAAACGCCTCAAGCATATTTTGTTGACCTCATGAACAAAGTATTCATGAAGTTTATGGATAAGTTTGTTGTGGTATTTATCGATGATATTTTGGTATACTCCAAAACACCAGAAGAGCACGCTGAACATCTCCGGATTGTACTAGGAGAACTCAGGAAACATCAGTTGTACGCTAAATTCAGCAAGTGTGAATTTTGGCTAAAGCAAGTAGGTTTTCTGGGCCACGTACTGACCCAAGAAGGTATCGCCGTAGACCCGGAAAAAGTCAAGGCCGTACTTGGCTGGAAGCCACCAGCCAGCGTGACGGATGTACGAAGTTTCTTGGAAATGGCAGGATACTACCGAAGATTTATTGAAGGATTCTCCACCATAGCAAAGCCAATGACGCAACTACTCAAGAAAGACAGGAAGTTTGAATGGACGGAAGCTTGCGAGAAAAGTTTCCAAGAACTAAAGAGAAGCGATTTACAGCACCGATACTAATTGTGCGGATATACACAAAAAATTTGAGGTATTTTGTGACGCATCTCGAAAGGGCCTCGGGTGCGTATTAATGCAAGAAGGCAAGGTTGTCGCATATGTTTCCAGAAAACTTCGCAGGCATGAGGAAAATTATCCTACACATGACCGGGAATTAGCAGCAGTTATTCATGCACTCAAGGAATGGAGACACTTCTTACTTGGTAATCGTTGTGAAATATACACGGACCACAAAAGCCTCAAGTATATTTTCACACAACCAGAACTGAATTTACGGCAGCGACGCTGGTTGGAATTAGTAAAGGATTATGATGTTGGAATCCACTACCACCCAGGCAAAGCAAATGTTGTAGCAGATGCTTTGAGTCGGAACCCCAGTCCGGACAATGACAGCATGCCAAACTTAAGACCTGAATTCCAGCAGGAATTCGCAAAGCTCAATCTGATGGTGGTCACCGAAGGCAGTGTGTCGAACTTAGAATTACAGCCTACCCTGATAGAGAAGGTTAAAGAGGCTCAACGTGGACACCCCAGCATTGAGGGCATAAAACGAAAGATGAAGTTGGGCAAGGCCTCAGAATTCGTTATTGATGAGCAAGGAATATTGTGGTACGGGAATAGACTTTGCGTACCAAATATCCATGACCTTAAACAGCAAATCCTGGCTGAAGGCCACACCGCTCCATATTCAATCCATCCTGGAGGAACAAAAATGTACAAAGATCTTCAAGAAACATTTTTTGGCATGGTATAAAAAGAGACATAGCCACGTTTATTGCATGTTGTGACTCTTGTCAACGCATCAAGGCCGAGCACCAGAAATCGGCCGGGCTATTGCAACCAAATAAGATACCCGAGTGGAAATGGGACGAGATTGGAATGGATTTCATTGTTGGACTACCTCGGTCACGACACGGACATGATGCCATATGGGTCATCACTGATAGACTGACTAAAGTAGCACACTTCATCCCCGTGAAGACAACCCACACCACTCAGAAGCTTGCTAGGCTCTACCTTTCCCGTATCGTTTGCTTACATGGAATCCCAAAGAAAATAATCTCGGACAGAGGCACTCAATTCATCTCACGATTTTGGGATCACTTACAACAAGCTCTGGGAACTCAACTGGCATTCAGTACCGCATACTATCCCCAGTCAGATGGGCAGACTGAGCGAGTAAACCAGATTCTAGAAGATATGCTGAGAGCATGTGTCCTCACCTATGGGACCAGTTGGGAAGAGAGTTTACCATACACAGAATTCGCTTATAACAACAGTTATCAGTCCAGCCTGCAAATGGCACCATATGAAGCTCTGTATGGGCGAAGATGTCGTACCCCGCTAAACTGGTCGGAAACCGGAGACATCCATATCTTCGGCCCAGACCTGCTCAAAGAGGCTGAAGATAAAGTCAAGGTAATTAAGGACCGACTCAAGACAGCCCAAAGCCGACAAAAGAGTTATTACGATCAAAAGCATCGAGGAGTCAATTTTGAACCCGGTGAATTTGTGTACCTACGAGTATCCCCTATGAGAGGCCTGCATCGATTCAAGATTAAAGGGAAGCTAGCACCAAGATTCATCGGACCATTCTGCATAGTAGCACGGAGAGGCACGGTGGCCTACCAGCTAGACTTACCCGAAGAATTATCCGACATCCATGACGTATTCCACGTCTCCCAATTGAGGAAGTGCGTAAGCAACCCAGAGAAACAAGTACCCCATAAAAACATTGACGTGCAGCCAGACCTTACATATCGGGAGCATCCGATAAAGATCTTGGAAGAGTCTGAAAGGAGGACCCGACAGAAAACCATCAAGTTCTTCAAAGTTCAGTGGAGCAACCACACAGAAAGTGAAGCCACTTGGGAAAGAGAGGATTTCCTTCGGACAGAGCACCCACAATTATTTGAGGATCAGCTGGAATCTCGGGGACGAGATTTTTCCTAAGGGGGTAGGTGTTGTGACACTCCAAAAATATTCTTTTGGTTTTCTTCAAAAAATTTGTTGGATTTGAAGGTCTTCTAAACCCTTCAAAAAATCTCTCTCAAAGCTTTTTTTTCCTTTAGCAAATATTTTATTTTTTGCATCTCCTTCAACTCTGGTGTTTGGTTTTTAAATTTTTCTTCTGATTGCCCTCTTCTCAAAATTTCAAGAAAAATCTTTGGAGTTTATTATTTTCTTTCAAAAAGAAACTCTAGGAGTTTTGCACCTTCTCAAGTGTTGAGATCCATTCATGATTTTGCCATGCACCACATGGTAAAATCTTCCCAAAAATCTCTCCTTCCACTTTGGGCAATCCAAACATTCTGTCTCAACAAGCTCAACCATTTTCTGAATTTTATTTCATTTATTTCTACTCCCAAATCTTTTCTATCCATTATTTTGAGCCTAGGTGATTTGCAAAGCAAGTACCTAAATGCATTTGAGTTTTGACCTCAAACCAACTTCCCTGGATAGTCCTTGGTACCCACAACCTAGAACAATCAAGATCCACTCCTCTCCTGTTCAAAGATTTCAAATTCTAGTCTCTGCAAGTTTGGACCAGATTTTCCAAATTTGGTGAAATTCATATCTACACTTCTCCAAAAATTCCAAAAATATTCAGGCAGCCTCTAGATGCAATGAGAGGCCCCTCCACCAAAAACCAGCTCAAGGAAAAATCCCTACATGCCTAAATCATTCTGTCGAACACCTTGCATGCACTATTACTGTTCATCTTGATTAAATTCAGATTTGATGTCGTTCTCCGTCGAGTTTCAGTCACATGCCCACAGTGCACTTGGCACGTTACTCGCAGCCTAGCCTGCTTGTCCGGAGCTTCACACGCGTGCTTGGAGCGTTCCTGGCGTCGGTGGCATCCTGGCCGCCTGCGCCGGCGTGTCTTGCGGCGGCAGAACCACCGTAGCGGCCGACAGGGAGCAGAACGGCGGCATAACGCCGTTCGGCGCCGCCCAAACCTCCTAGTAGCCCCGCGTGGCCATTTCCTTGCCAGCGCACGCATGCAGCACCGTCGCCGTGGCACGGCAACCACAGAGCGTGCTCCCTGCCGCCGACGGGCCCGCGCCGCCCCGTTCCGTCGACTCCCCCTAAGCAACCAAACCCTCACGCGTTTAGCACCTAAACGGAACCAGGGAACCTCCACGATGACGCTCAACCTCTGAACCTCCCCGATCAACGCCCTACGCCGCCGTAAACTTCGCCGGAGAACCCCGTTCTCGGCAACCGCCTCGGGCCGGCTATATATAGCACCCCCCGAGCGCGCTCTTGCCCCCGCACACCTCCACCACCTCTCTAGTCCACGCCAAGCCCCTGGAAAGGCCTCGAGGAGCTCTTCTTCCTCGACTCCGGCCGCTTCGTTCCGCCTCGGCCTCCACCTCGATTCACTCCGGTGAGGTCGTCTCCGGCGCCCTAACCTCGTCAGCTACCCTCTCATGCTACCACGAGTCTAACCCCCTCCTCAATTCCACCTCCGCGGCTCTCTCCGACGAGGCCCACGACCACCCGAACCGCCGTCCGCCGAAGCAAACGTCGCCGTCGACGTGGTACTCGCCGGCGACCACCACAACCACCCACAGACGCGGAATGGCGCCTTGAACACGGAGGTACCCTCCGATCTCCCTGCCTCGCCGTGGATCGCCGCCGGCGACCCCCGCGGCTCTCGGGCGCCGACGAGCCCCGTCTCCCTTGTTTGAAATTTCAAACCTGACGGGTGGGACCCGCCCGTCGGCCTCTCTTTTGTTTTTTTTTGAATCGTTTTCTGAAAGCGTACTTTGACAAATACGCTTCCACTCTGAACCGTTTTTCTGGACTTTTCTACAAAGCCCCCTGGAAGTTTTCTGTTTCATTACAGATGGGTCCTTGGACCAAAACCCTTATAACTTTTTAACAGAAAGGAATTTTTGAGTGATTCTTTTTCTGTCCTCTTCAAATTTTTGTCTAGTTTTTTATCATATTTATTTGAAAAATATTGGATCAACTTTATGTACCCCACGATATTTATGTTAGCGCGTGTATTTTGTGTACCGTAGATACCGAAGGAGGTGACGGAACCGCGAACTTTGCCGAGCTAGACCCCGACTACTCCGAACCAGGCAAGCAATGTTTGAACTTTTGCTATGATGAGTGTTTGGGCATGTTTGCATTATTTTTGTATCATGGCACGTTCATGAGCATTTCGATGATAATTTACCTCGTAAGAGTTGAGGCAAATGAGCTCGGTAAATCCATGAGTTGTTGGAAACATGTTGCATGGCCATGAGTTGGCATGAGTATGGGTAAGATGGCAGTGTTGTAGCATGCCAGGCTTATGCGGATCGTTAATCCGTGTCAACATAAATCGGTCGATTCCGTCCGTCTTCCCTTCCGTACTACCACTGTTTCCCGCAGGGATACGGACAATAAGTTGCAAACCACTTCTGGTACACACCAAATCGAGAGGCGGGATGAAGGTTCCATGGCCTGGATTAAAGCCTTTCATCCGGTCAGGGGCATGGGTGTTTCGGTTGGGACCGAGAGGGGGCACCCTTAGAGCAGCGTATATAAATTTGATCCCATGCTATTCGAGATTGTGATCTCCCGTCTCAAAGTTTTTCTTAAGCGCTGTCTAGGGTGATTCCGGCAGCGTGAGGTATGATGGGTGTGTACTAGCTAGTTGTGTTTCCTCCGAAATACCATAAACGGAACTAGTCCTTCGTGACTACGGAAATCCGTTGGCTGTGGACAATTTTGGTACAAACTCTGCAGAGTCAAAATTCTTGAATTCATCTTATTCATGTCCGAGTACCGTGTTCACCTTATCTTGTCAGATATCAGTCTCGGTGACAGAGACTCCCGATAACTACTTGAGTGTTAAATGTTTATTTCCTGTGAATGGACTAACCCGCTTATTGTCTTGTGATGAATATTTTCCGTGAGCACTATATCTTGTCAGTTATGAAAAATGAATTATAAGCCCTTTCTGCGATGTCACTCAGACATCCGACTGTGGCATTGTTGTTATTTATTTTCATTATAAGCCCTTTCTGCGATGTCGCTCACACGTCCGGCTGCGGCATTGTTGTTATTTATTTTCATTATAAGCCCTTTCTGCGATGTCGCTCAGACGTCCGACTGCGGCATTGTTGTTATTTAAATTCATTATAAGCCCTTTCTGCGATGTCGCTCAGACGTCCGACTGCGGCATTGTTATTATTTACTTTTATTATAAGCCCTTTCTGTGATGTCGCTCCGACGTCCGACTGCGGCATGCATGTATTTTTATTTCATTATAAGCCCTTTATGAGGTGTCGCTCAGACGCCCGACTGTGGCATGTTTTACTTATTTGTTCACCCTTCAAGGCATCACTTCAGACACCCGATCGGTTTTGAGTTTTGTCTTCTTGGGATTTTCGAGCGGACTACCGCCGACTCCTTTCTTATTTACTTTGCTATACTGATTTAAATTGAGCATTGTTAAAATTAATCATGTCGCATTCATGCATTCATTTGTTATATCTTTTGTCCGAACTATCTTGCGAGTACTTTCAAAGTACTCACCTGGCTTGTTGATTTGGCGGATCTTGTGAAAGCGATCTCATGGATGAAGAGTTCGATAGCGAGTCCGGCGCCTAGAGGAATCCCAGTCAGTCTCGTCGACCCTGGATTAGTCATTGTGATATATCCGCTTCCGCTACCCAAATAAATTCATCGAGCCTCACCTCGGCCTTTCGATGAGCCGCCCGATCTGAGAGACTTATTAACCACCCCATCGTGTTATTCCACCAACCACTCATATCTCGAGTCGGTAGTATTTCCACCCCACACCATTGTGTCATATCCGCCATCATGTATAATTATCGGCGTGTTTGAAATAATTGGTTGGCCATCTTCAGTCCGACCCTGTATTGTAGTGCTACTGGCTTATTGTATCAAAGTTTTGTCTACCGGTATGGAGGATTTTCCTCATATTGGACTTCACAGGTCGGTTGTTCAATAAATATTTTTATTGAAAAACCGGTCGTGACAAGCTTGGTACCGAGCCAGGCTGACTGTAGGAAGCCACTAGGTGCGATCGCTAATCGGTTATTAGCATAATAGAGCTATTTATTATTTTCACAAATGTAGTCAATTTCTGACAGTCAGCATAAATTTATGATTTGACTACTCAGGATTTTTGCCTACTTTTGTAGATGGCTGGCAACGATCGTGAGTCGCAGATGTTCGCCAACATGCCCGATGGGTTCGTCAAGTTCTCTCCTTCATCGTCCAAGTCGCCATGGGGCCAGATATGCGCTTGATCTTCTCTCTCTCTCAGCACAAGGTCAATGACCGTCTAACCATGCACCAAGCAGCGGTGGAATTCAAGAGAGGGCGAGTTGGCGTTACGGTTCGTGGGGAGAGCCATGCCCACAGAGAAGCATGCACTGCAGATGGCAGCCCGTGAGGCGATAGCTCGTCTCGAGGATATACTTCCTTCGATGAAGACTCGTCGCTACCGCTACCTGCCATGTCACGTGCCATATACCTGCCACTCACGTTCTCTTGCCCCGAGAGGAGAAGCGGGGCGAAGCTTTGAGATGCTTATCGAGTATCTCCGAGCTTTGGAGGCAGCCTTCGACAACCTGGTGGACGACTTTGTAGCTGCCCGCATGGACTCAGTCCAAGGCTGTGCCGCCAATAGGAGGGAACTCCTGCGCGCCGCACCGCCACTGAGTTTCGTCTCGTCATCAGCATCGTTTTCTCCTACTGCTCGCACCACCTCTCGTCGCCTGCCTACCACGGAGGAGTTCAACCATGTCATTGCGCCTACTCCAGTTCGTTCTGCACCACCCCTCGTGCCCGCTCATGTTCGAGTTGCCCCACACAGGGCACCTACTCCACCAACTCCGCGCAGCACCTCACGTCTGGAGCCTATCTCCGAAGAGGAGGTTGAGTCCCCAGCCTCACTCGCCTCACCCTTGGCAGGCCAAGGAAATCCTTACCATCTCCGACTAAATGCGCTTAGCGCCATGCGATGTACCGACTTATGCGATATGTTTATATGTAAATAGGCTGTGAGAAGTAGCTTGTTTGCGCATCATGTAGGATCCGGAGGAGTGCACTAGACTAAATAACATGTCAGGATTATGCGCATATCTGAGTGATGTATTATATAATTACTGCTTGCGTGTAAAATATGTAATAGACAGTCCTTCTCCGTGCATAAGCGTGTATTCTCTTGAAAAATCTTGGAGCATTCGCAACTTTTGCATCTTCTTGAATTTATTGATTTTTGCGGCTCAATTTCTTTTCTTATGAGTGTTTCAAAATATATCCCAGTGTGAACAATGTCTCGTCCTTGGGCAGCTCCATGCGAACTCCGACGGAGGAAAATTATGGCACACCCCAGCAACAATTTCACACGAGGGGCAGACAAGTCAACAGGACGGTGAAGCGGAACTTTCCCAAATGTGCCGTCTTTATGAACAAAGTCAACAGCAACATCGAAATACTGAACCAAGTCATCAATATGGGAAATCACCGTGGACAGTATCGGCAGCAATCAAAGTTATCGAGCTACAGAAGACGCGTCCCCAAACATTTTCTCACACTGACAAACCTCTTGAAGCCGAGGACTGGCTTTGAGACATGGAAAGAAAATTAATCATTGCCCAGTGTTCAGATCTTGAGGAAGTGCTTTATGCTCCGCACTATCTCACTGGAGCAGCCGCATCATGGTGGGAAAATTTCCTACACATGCACCCCAACGAAAATAATATAACATGGGAGGAATTTAAAGAAGGTTTTCGTGGGGCACATATTCCTAAGAGTCTTATGAAGATCAAAAAGAGAGAATTTGATGACCTCAAGCAAAGGACAATGACGGTGTCAGAATACAATAGTCAGTTTACTCTGCTGTCTCGCTACGCCAATGAGGAGTGTATGTCGGAAAACAAAAAGATGGAGAAATTCCTTGACGGTCTGACACCCGCGCTTAAATGCCAATTGGTCGTACACACCTTTCCATATTTTAAGACGCTGGTAGATAAGGCCATTACCTTGGAAAATGAGAGACGCAGCTTAGAAGATGTCCGCAAGCGGAAGAGGGACCAGACTAATCACGCCCGCAACCACCGTAGCAAGACAGATGTTCGAAAAAACTGGACACCCAAACCCACGACAAGCGTCTCATGCCCAATCAAGAATTTCCATGCAAGGGACAAGGAGTTCACATACCGCCCAGGCGTTACCTGTTATGCTTGTGGAGAAGAAGGGCACTATGCCAAGAAGTGCCCCAAGCCAAGGAACTCGACCCCAAAGGCGAACAACGGAGGCAATAATTCGGCGCCAAAGCGCAACAATTTCAACCCAAATAACAACCACAGGAAGGGTCACCTGAACCACGTGACCAAAGAGGAAGCACAAAATGCCCCAGATATCATACTCGGTACGTTTCCTGTCAACACAATACCTGCCATGGTTTTGTTTGATTCTGGAGCTTCTCACTCATTCGTTTCGAAAAGTTTTGCCTTGCAAAATAATTTTTTGATGCTTCCCTTGGAAAAATCTATGATCGTCAAGCCCCCTGGAATTAAGCAAGTTACCTAGAATTATTGTCAGGGTGTGGTTATCGAGTTTGAAGGGTTGAAGTTTCACGCAAATCTTATCGTGTTGGAAAATAAAGGTCTGGATGTCATCTTAGGGATGGATTGGTTAACCACCAACAAAGGTTTTATTGACTGCTTCAACAGGACCGTAATTCTCACCCACCACCACGGGAAGACCATAAAAGTTTCAGCCAAGGAAAGAAAAATATCCCGGCCACCGAGATTGAACAAGGTGGATATTTCTGAATTGAGCAAGGTTCGATGGTGTGTGAATTTCGGATGTATTTCCGAAGAGCTACCGGGCATGCCACGGACCGAGAGATAGAATTCAGCATTGAGCTAGCACGGAACCGCTCCCATATACAAGAAACCATACAGAATGGCACCATCGAATTGGTAGAACTGAAGAAGCAAATAAAGGAATTATTGGAAAAAGGGTACATCTGAGCAGTTCCTCACCTTGGGGTTCACCAATTTTGTTTGCCAAAAGAAGGATGGAACACTTGAGATTGTGCATAGACTATCGGCGCTAAACATGGTCACAATCAAGAACAAATATCCGATGCCACGAATAAATGATTTATTCGATCAACTCGCTAAGGCCAAGGTGTTCTCAAAGATTGACTTGAGATCGGGATACCATCAACTGAAAGTGTGAACCGATGATATTCCCAAGACAGCTTTCACCTCCAGATACAGATTGTATGAGTTCACCATTCATGAGCATTTCGATGATAATTTACCTCGTAAGAGTTGAGGCAAATGAGCTTGTTAAATCCATGAGTTGTTGGAAACATGTTGCATGGCCATGAGTTGGCATGAGTATGGGTAAGATGGCAGTGTTGTAGCATGCCAGGCTTATGCCAGATTGTTGACCCAGAGTCAACATAAATCAGTCAGATTCCCGTCCGTCTTCCCTTCCGTACTACCACCTATTTCCCGCAAGGGATACGGCTTAGTAAGTTGCAAACCACTTCCTGGTACACACCAAATCAAGAGGCCAGGATGAAGGTTCCATGGCCATGGATTAAAGCCTTTCATCCGGTCAGGGGGCATGGGTGTTTCTGGTTGGGACCGAGAGGGGGGCACCCCTTAGAGCGCGCGTATATAAATTTGATCCCATGCTATTCGAGATTATGATCTCCCCATCTCAAAGTTTTTCTTAAACGCTGTCTAGGGTGATTCCTGGCAACGTGAGGTATGATGGGTGTGTACTAGCTAGTTGTGTTTCCTCCGAAATACCGTAAACGGAACTAGTCCTTCGTGACTACGAAAATCCGTTGGCTGTGGACAATTTTGGTACAAGCTCTGCAGAGTCAAAATTCTTGAATTCATCTTATTCATGTGAGAGTACCGTGTTCACCTTATCTTGTCAGATATCAGTCTCGTTGACAGAGACTCCCGATAACTACTTGAGTGTTAAATGTTTATTTCCTGTGTATGGACTAACCCGCTTATTGTCTTGTGATGAATATTTTCCGTGAGCACTATATCCTGTCAGTTATGTAAAATGAATTATAAGCCCTTTCTGCGATGTCGCTCAGACGTCCGACTGCGGCATTGTTGTTATTTATTTTCATTATAAGCCCTTTCTGCGATGTCGCTCAGACGTCCGACTGCGGCATTGTTGTTATTTATTTTCATTATAAGCCCTTTCTGCGATGTCGCTCAGACATCCGACTGCGACATTGTTGTTATTTAAATTCATTATAAGCCCTTTCTGCGATGTCGCTCAGACGTCCGACTACGGCATTGTTATTATTTACTTTTATTATAAGCCCTTTCTGTGATGTTGCTCCGACGTCCGACTGCGGCACACATGTATTTTTATTTCATTATAAGCCCTTTATGAGGTGTCGCTCAGACACCCGACTGTGTCATGTTTTACTTATTTGTTCACCCTTCGAGGCGTCGCTTCAGACACCCGATCGGTTTTGAGTTTTATCTTCTTGGGATTTTCGAGCGGACTACCGCCGACTCCCTTCTTATTTACTTTGCTATACTGATTTAAATTGAGCATTGTTAAAATTAATCATGTCGCATTCATGCATTCATTTGTTATATCTTTTGTCCGAACTGTCTTGCGAGTACTTTCAAAGTACTCACCGAGGCTTATTGATTTGGCGAGATCTTGTGAAAGCGATCTCATGGATGAAGAGTTTGATAGCGAGTCCACGCCTAGAGGAATCCGGTCGGTCTCGTCGACCCTGGATTAGTCATTGTGATATATCCGCTTCCGCTACCCAAATAAATTCATCGAGCCTCACCTTGGCCTTCGATGAGCCGCCGATCTTGATGACTTATTAGCCACCCCACTGTGTTATTCCACCAACCACTCATATCTCGAGTCAGTAGTATTTCCACCCCACACCATTGTGTCATATCCGCCATCATGTATAATTATCGGCGTGTTTGAAATAATTGGTTGGGCATCTTCAGTCCGACCCTGTAATATTGTAATGCTACTGGCTTATTGTATCAAAGTTTTGTCTACCGGTATGGAGGATTTTCCTCATATTGGACTTCACAGGTCGGTTGTTCAATAAATATTTTTATTGAAAAACCGATCGTGACATCGTCCGGGCCACATCGCGCGGGAATGTCGCGCCCCTCACTCTCGCTCGCCGCCGCTCACGCCGCTTCGTCCTGTCAGGAAGCAGATTGGGGCGCGGGTCGAGACCTCTACGCCGGCGCCTTCCCCCATGCCATCCCGCACCTACGGACCGGCCGCATCCTTCTAGCAGAGGGCCACGCTGGTGCATGCTCGCCTAGGACCTGTCGGGCACTCCACCACCAGGGATCCCTCAGAGCAGAGCCAGCGCGCATGAATATATGGGAACATGGAGGCGCGCCCGTGTGAGATCGCTTTGGCCCTGTGGTGCCTCGCCTGGCGACAGGTGCCCTCAGTTCACGCCCAGCGAGGGACTCCATAGTCCTTCTTTGGAGCGAAGCCAGCAGCGTCTATGCCGGTAGCCGGCGTCGAGACCTTCCATGGAGCGCGTCATCATCCCTCACTCGCCTGAGGTTGTGGCTGCGAAAGAGGCGCTGCGCTGGGCACTTGTCGGTGTGGTTATGGGTGGCTGTCCCAGGGTGGCGGTGAGTATGGTGACCGCGGCTATGGAGGCGATCCTGGAGTTGGGCAGAACTTTCTCCATGCATTGTTTCTGGCCAGCGGATTTTCTGCTCGTCTTCAACTGTAGATCTGCGCGGGATACCGTGATGAGGGCCGGTGAGGTGCATGGCCGAGGATTTTCGCTCAGGCTCTCACCCTGGAACAAGCAGCTTCAGGCGACACAGCGGCCATTTCACTACCGCGTTCGCGTCGACATGGAGGGCATTCTATCGAATGTGTGGAGCTGTGACATGGCGCAACTAGTTCTAGGCTCGTCGGCATGGGTGGAGCGCGCCGTCACGCTCACAGCGAGCCGAGCTGACCTCTTGGCAGTTTCGAGGCATACGCGTGGACTGATGACCTGTCCCTGCTGCCGAAGGAGAAGATCATACTGGTGGAGGAGCCTGATGAGGCCATGGAGGTGGAGCTTGTCGACGGTCTGGTCCTCCCGACCGACATGCTTGTTCCCCTCGAGAAGAGCACGCTAAAGTACCGAGTTACTGTCCACCTGCTCAGTTCGGAGAACACAGTTCAAGGTTCTGGTCCCTCTTCAGGAGACAACGACGACGACAATGGATACGACTTCGACTACCCCCAGGCCGACCCGGATGGCCTTGGCGGTGCGTGCAACACCAAGTGTCGCTTTGCTTGCGCCCGCGAAGAGGTGGACGGCTCACGCCAGCCAGAAAGAAGGGTGGCAAGGCACGGCGACGGTGCGGGCCGTAGGAGAGTGACCATCGATCTCCCATGGTCGGTTGAGCCATGGCCGACATGGCCGGACGACGGCGGAGCCAGAGATGGTCTGGCCGGAGATGGCGAGCAAGCGGATGTGCTGGGCGAGAGTAACGACAAGGGGGGTGATGTTGAAAGTGGGGTGGTGCCCCACACTGCAGCACTGGATGACACACAAAGGAGGGTGGTGCCAGAGGATCAGCCCCCCACCTTTTGACCATGGTGGTGGCTGGTGAGATGGACCCAAGGCAATTGGAGGAGGGGACATCGGACAACGGTTGGACAACTGTCCCGCACGGTTCTCGATGTGGTTGGCCCCGCAAAGATGACGGCCAATGGCGGACACCGACACGGATCCCGGTAGATTACTGGATGTTTTGTGACGCCCGGATAATTAAGCTACAGTGGACCTCTGCTAATGACGCCATGTCACCTTGGTTACCATCGATAAACTCACGTTAGTTTAAAACCGATTCAAATTCAAATTTGAATTAAAGTCAAACGATGGAAGTTTTCAAATGTTAAAACTAAAATGTTCGGACCGTGCCAGATAATACATAGGTAATCATGTTGGAGAAACCAAATTTTTATAAAAATTTTAATTGCACTTAGGTAATTAAAGTAGTAGGTAAAAAGATTAAATAAATGCCTTTCTATTTAAACAAATATTAAAATATCTTATTTAGTTGCCCAAAATTAATGGGGCAGTAGCATAATTATTATTGTTAAATCGGGACTTGCTATTAGGTTTTATCAAACTATAATGAATCAAAATGAAATAAAAATAGAAAAGAAAAGTGGAAATTAAACGAAACAGATAAAAAAATTCAAAAGGACCCCCTGGCCAACTGGGCCATACAGCCCAGCCGGCCAGCTCACTGGCCTGACCGGCCCATCCCCACTCCCTTATCCCCTGAGGCGACCTAAATCCTAACCACCGACACCCCACTTCCCCCCCACTTGCTCTCTCCTCCCCCGATCTGGATCGGGATCGACCCTGATCCCGTCGCCCCCGACGCCCTGTGCCTGCCCTTCGCCGTCCAACGTCGCCTGAAGGCCTCCCCATCGCCGGACCACCCCGCCGTCGCTGCTCGTCGCCAGGAGCTCCTTCGCCTCGTCGCGCCAACCCTGACTCCTCCTCGAGCCCGCTTTGCTCAACTACAGGGCTCGGTGAGCCCCGTCCTCCCGTCCTCTTTCCCCCGCAGGTCACCGCGCCTGCTGTCCTCCCTGTAGCCATGCTCGCCGCGCCCCGTGCGCGCCCACTCGTGCGCGCGCCCGCGCATGCCCTCGCCACGGCCATCTGCACCGCGCCCTTGCCGCAGCCCACTGCTGCCACCATCCATCACGGCCTCGCCTTCGCTCGTTGGCCCACCTCCTCTGCTACTCGTGGCCACCCCTCGTTGTGGCTTCACCCCTTCCCCAGCGGCCAGCCGCGTCGTTCCGCGCCCCCTCTCTCTCTTCCCCCCGCCTGACCAGGCATGTGCGTGCCCTCGCTTGCATCGCTGTAGCTGCCGCCGGCATCCGCATCTGCTTGCCCCACCCACGACTGCACCTGCCTTCGCCTGGGCACGAGGGCCCGCTGCCGCCTGTGTGTCGTGGACCTGCTACTTGTCGAGGCCGCCGCTGGTCCTCCCTGGCCCTGCTCCCCATCGCTGCTAGCGCGCCGCTCGCTCGACGCTCCTGGCCTCGCTATCCCGCTGCGCCCTCTGTGCCTCACCCGTCGGCCCCACTCTATCGCCCCCTTGCCGCACTGCTCCGGCTGCCGCCGTGGCCGGCGGCCCCCTTGTTGGCCTCGGGCCTCCAAGAGGGCGCACGTCCCGCCCGCGCCCATAACCGCACCGCCCGGTGCCCGTTAAGGCCCCTAGGGCCATTGACATGAGGGGCCCACGCTCCTGGAACATTTTATAGAAAAAGGAAAAATAAAAATAAAAATTGATTAGTTAATTAAAATAATCTAATTAATTGTAGTTAATAAACCTAATCAATTAGTTAGACTAATTAACATGTTTAGTTAATCTCAGTCAATGACATGCAGACCCACACGCCAGTTTGACCCAGTCAACACCTCTATTGACTGCTGATGTCATGCTGACGTCATGCAGATGCAATAATGCTATTTTCGAATTAATTCAATAATAATAATTTAGAAATTGATTAAAACTTTGAAAATTAATATAAAATAATCAGTAGCTCGGATGAGAATACTTTGTACATGAAAGTTGCTCAAAACGACGAGACGAATCAGGGTACGCAGCCCGTTCGCCCGCCATACATCCCTAGCATAGTGAACATGCAACTTCCCCCTCCTCTTCATCTGTTCGAAAACGTGAAACACCGGGAATACTTTCCCGGATGTTTCCCTCCTTCGCCGGTATCACCTCCTACCGCGTTAGGGCACACCTAACACCGTTACTTGTCATGTCATGCATCGTCATGCATATGTTTGCATTGTATTCGCTATTTCTTCCCCCCTCTTCTCTCCGGTAGACTACGAGACTGACGTCGCCATTGCTGCCCCAATCGACTACGTTGTTGACGACCCCTCCTTGCCAAAGCAACCAGGAAAGCCCCCCGTTGATCACCCGATATCGCCTATTCCTTCTCTATACTACTTGCATTAGAGTAGTGTAGCATGTTACTGCTTTTGGTTAATCCTATTCTGCTGCATAGCCTGTCTTTGCTACTACTGTTGTTACCTTTACTTGCAATCCTAAATGCTTAGTATAGGATGCTAGTATTCCATCAGTGGCCCTACATTCTTGTCCATCTGCTATGCTATATTATCGGGCCGTGGTCACTTCGGGAGGTGATCACGGGTATATACGTACTACATTATTATACATGATACATTGTGGTGACTAAAGTCGGGTCGGCTCGTAGAGTACCCGCAAGTGATTCTGATGTGGGGGCTGAAAGGATAGGTGGTTCCATCCCGGTAGTGGTGGGCCTGGGTTCCCAACGGCCCCCGACCGTTTCTTTGTGGCGGTGCGACAGGGTAGGTTGAGACCACCTAGGTGAGAGGTGGTCCTGGCCCTGGTCGGCGTCCGCGGATACTTCAATTAACACGCTTAACGAGATCTTGGTATTTGATCTGAGTCTGACCACTGGCCTATATGCACTAACCAACTACGCGGGAACAATTATGGGCACTCGATGTCGTGGTATCAGCCGAAGCCTTCTTGACATCAGTGACTGAGCGGCGCGCGCCGGATTGGACTAGAACACCTGCTCTTGTATTACGGATGCTAGATCTGCTTCCGGCCGCCCTTGCAACATGCATGTGTGCAATGGGCGATGGGCCCAGACCCCTGCGTGCTTAGGATTTAGACCGGCATGCTGACCTCTCTGTTGTGCCTAGGTGGGGCTGAGACGCGTTGATCTTCCGAGGCCGGGCATGACCTAGGAGAGTGTGTCCGGCCAGAGGGATCGAGCGTGTTGGGTAATGTGGTGCACCCCTGCAGGGAAGTTTATCTATTCGAATAGCTGTGATCCTCAGTAACAGGACGACCCGGAGTTGTACCTTGACCATATGACAACTCGAACCGGATACTTAATAAAACACACCCTTTCAAGTGCCAGATACAACCCGGTGATCGCTCTCTAATAGGGCGACGAGGAGAAGATCGCCGGGTAGGATTATGATATGCGATGATACTTGGTGAACTTACCATCTACTCTCTTCTACATGCTGCAAGATGGAGGCTGCCAGAAGCGTAGTCTTCGACAGAACTAGCTATCCCCCTCTTATTCTGGCATTCTGCAGTTCAGTCCACCGATATTGCCCCATTACACATATACCCATGCATATGTAGTGTAGATCCTTGCTTGCGAGTACTTTTGGATGAGTACTCACGGTTGCTTTTCTTCCTCTTTACCCCTTTCCATTCTTCTCGGTTGTCGCAACCAGATGCTGGAGCACTACTGCAGGATGCTGCTAACGCGACACTATAATCAGAGACCCTTCGAGAAACTATGTGCAATGCAATAATCGCAAACAGTGGTGTATGAAAACCGTTAGAAATGATGCAAAACGTTTGCGATGAATGATACATCAAACACGGTCCAGATTATAGTTGCGTGTGCGATAAGGGGCATACGGTTGATCTGTATGAACTGTTTGCAATGAGACAAAACAACAGAAATGGGCAGCCAGATCAAGGTGTGTGCGATATACGGCATACAGTTCACTCCGATGAACTATTTGCGATGAGTGAGGTGAACACGAACGATTCAGCATAACAAGATGTTTGTGATACCCGACAAACAGGTCAGTAATCAGAATTGCGTGCGATCATTATAGACAGCCCATATGGTCTTTTTTTGTGAACTATGTGCTCGTCAGGGCACATAGTTCAACAAACCAACCTGTTGGCGATAATGTAGAAGATCTCTGTCGAATACATATTACTAACCGTCTGCAATGAGATTGACAGGAGAAACAGAGATATATACAGTTTGCCTAATTTAGTCCTTCTTCTTCTTGTTGTTCTTGTTGGATGGCCCCGCGACATCGTCTTGGCGTGGACGCTTCTTGCTGCTGACAGTTGGCTTTTCATCGCCGCCGTCGTCGTCATCGTCGTTGCTGTCGTCGTCCTCCTCCTCCTCATTCGACCATTCCTCCTCCTCATCATCATCCTCCTCTTCTTCGTCCTCCAACGACTCCTCGTCCGTCTGGTTGTCGTCTGACGAATCCGGAGGCGGCGTACCTTCCATGAAACGGATATAATCGAGTGCTGGGCTCAAACCTTTGTAGTCATGGAAGGCGGCGGGATGATTCGATGTTGACCTATCATCAGGCGCCGATCTGCTGGCGGACTGTCATCTCGCTATCGCTCGACATGGCTCTGAGTGTGTGAGAGTGTGTGTGTGACCTGCGGGGCGAGGTAGATGGTGGACATAAGCAGGGTATCGGAGAAGAGGAACTGCCAATTGAAGCGGGGCTTGAAGTATTATCTAACGCTGATATAATCAACCGCAATTATTTGTACCCGATCGCTCCAAATTCCGGGGTTGCGCAGAATTCCTATTGGCTATTTGGCTGGTTTCCTTTTAGGGAGAAAAACAAGGAATGAGTTTTGGGATTATGCACGGTGCAGTACGAACAGAGTAATGCAGTTGGCAAGCAATACATTGAGCTCTTCTTATTGATAAAGCCGGTAATAATCAAACTAGAAAGGAAAAGAAAAAAGACAAAGAAAAATATCGCACGAATTTTAGCGTAACATCAATGGCATAGGACCTAGATGTGCATTACTTAGAGCACATCTAGATGTCCTTTTAACAATCTTGTCAAACAAAACCCCTAATCATCATTGCAAACAGCACGTAGAACATGGCTAATGCGACAACCACAACTACACATGCTAGTTCCTTCTTGTCTCTTGTTTTCATCATTTATGCATGATTGATTCTTTATTGCTTCATCATATTGATTGTACATTCTAGATCAGCCGGTTTCTTCTTGACTTTACGTTATCTTCTGCGAGCTTGGTGATAACACTCCGAGCCCTGCCATGCCATTCTTCATCTAGCCGAGTTAACAAAGGCACAAGCCTCATATCCTGCCAATGTTAAATAGTATTACGGATGGCGGTGGCATTAAGCGAAATAAAATGATGAACTTAATTAGCACTAACCTCTAAGGGCAACTGAGAAACCGCGCCAATGTGAATCCCTCCGTGCATCTGCGTCGGCGGAATGTGCCCGTGCACACAACTCAGCTTTTGGTACTTCTCGGTGGCGCCAAAACTCGGAATCGAACTTCGTGTTTGAGTGCAGAGTCAAGCACCGGATCGGCGGATCGCTTTCACAGGGGGGTCATTCAGGATAGATTCAGCAAGGAGCCATACTTTGGACATGGTAAAAAAGATTGAGATAGATTGGAACCTGACAATACGATTTGGATCCGTAGTACATCTGCCTTCTGATGACCTTAGGCAAGTGCTCGGTGGCGACCGACGTCGTGGCGGCGATACGAAGAGGAGCAGCCGCACCGAAACCATCAGCACCACTCGTCCGCATTCCCCCAATGTCAGCGCCACGTGACCGAATTTGGAGGCTATGTAGGGATTTGGAAATGGGAAACTATGGAGATAAGCTAACGGCGGGGAACTACTAATGGCACTATATATACATTGTATATGGCACTGTTTGTACATGTCGTTTGTGTTAGGTATTACAACGTCACACGATTTCCGCACCAAACCGTGTGAGAAGACAACGTAGGTTAGACACGGTTGTCGTTACATAACCGTATGTGATGTACTACCCTGTCCATATAATTGAGTTACGGTGAGATACTGTGTAAACAGCCGCTCCGCGGATATCCGTAAAAAAAACAACCGCTCTGCATATAGATATGGCGGCGGCGGCCTAGGCAGCGGCTACCGGAGAAGAGGTCAATCCTCGGTCGATGGGCGGTGGTGGCGTCATAGGAGGTCAATCCTTATTCTGCGGCGGGAGATAGGAGGAGCTCAACTGTCGGTGTACAAAAGTAGGGGATCTCCCTTTGACCCCTTTACTTGTGCACGGGCAGTTAGAGCCGCGTCCGCGGCCACACCTAGCAGGGTAGAGGAGGGAAGCTGGAGAGAAGCCTAAGCACAAGACAACTAATAACCCACAAGTGTAGGGGATCGCAACAGCTTTTGAGGGTAAAGTATTCAACCCAAATTTATTGATTCGACACAAGGGGAGCCAAAGAATATTCTCAAGTATTAGCAACTGAGTTGTCAATTCAGCCACACCTGGATAACTTAATATCTGTAGCAAAGTATTTAGTAGCAAAGTAATATGATAGTGGTGGTAACAGTAACAAAAGAGTAATGAAAGCAAAAGTAATATTTTTGGTATTTTGTAGTGATTGTAACAATAGCAACGGGAAAGTAAATAAGCGTAAACCAGTATATGGAAAGCTCGTAGGCATTGGATCGGTGATGGATAATTATGCCGGATGCGGTTCATCATGTAAAAGTCATAACATAGGGTGACACGGAACTAGATCCAATTCATCAATGTAATGTAGGCATGTATTCCGAATATAGTCATACGTGCTTATGGAAAAGAACTTGCATGACATCTTTTGTCCTACCCTCCCATGGCAGCGGGGTCCTAATGGAAACTAAGGGATATTAAGGCCTCCTTTTAATAGAGAACCGGAACAAAGCATTAGCACATAGTGAATACATGAACTCCTCAAACTATGGTCATCACGAGAAGTATCCGTTTATTGTCACTTGGGGTTGTCGGATCATAACACATAATAGGTGACTATAGACTTGCAAGATAGGATCAAGAACTCACATATATTCATGAAAACATAATAGGTTCAGATATGAAATCATGGCACTCGGGCCCTAGTGACAAGCATTAAGCATAGCAAAGTCATAGCAACATCAATCTCAGAACATAATGGATACTAGGGATCAAACCCTAACAAAACTAACTCGATTACATGATAGATCTCATCCAACCCATCACCGTCCAGCAAGCCTATGATGGAATTACTCACGCACGGCAGTGAGCATCATGAAATTGGTGATGGAGGATGGTTGATGATGATGAGGAAGCGAATCCCCTCTCGGGCCCGAGCGGACTCGGATCAGCCCTCGCAAGAGGTTTTAGGGCTTGGCGGCGGCTCCGTATCGTAAAACGTGATGATTTCTTCTCTCTGATTTTTTTCTCTCCGAAAGCTAATATATAGAGTTGGAGTTGGCGTCGGAAGGTCTCCAGGGGGCCCACGAGGTAGGGGGCGCGCCCTAGAGGGGGGTCGCCCCACCCTCGTGGACAGGGTGTGGGCCCCCTGGTCTTCATCTTTGGGGAGGATTTATTATTATTTTTTCTAAGATGTTCCGTGGAGTTTCAGGTCATTCCGAGAACTTTTGTTTTCTGCACATAAAACAACATCATGGAAATTCTGCTGAAAACAGCGTCAGTCCGGGTTAGTTTCATTCAAATCATACAAGTTAGAGTCCAAAACAAGGGCAAAAGTGTTTGGAAAAGTAGATACGATGGAGACGTATCAACAACCAAGGCAACACCAACACCAGGAACGCAGGGAGCTAGAGGGCGAGGTGGACTCCCTCGACAAGATCCTTGCCGGGGCAGCCTCTACGGCCCCGGCAAGAGCCTTGCCGGGGCAAGTTGCCCGATGCCGGCAGAGCGAGCCACCCTTGAGCCCAAGGGTTCCAAACGCCGTCGACAACTACATTGGAACCAGGGCTCGGGAGGCACCTCCGTGGTAGCATGCAGATCTTTGTCAAGATCATAAACACACAAGATCAGATGAGGATCAGAAGATGATGAGCCTCGGCGGGATCCTAGCCGAGGAGATCCACAAGACCCCCGACAAGCGCCTTGCCGGGTACAACTGCGACGCAATGGCAAGACCCTTGCCGGGCAACCGGCAAGACCCTTGCCAAGGGCATCAGTAGGGCCACTACCAGGCCCGCGCCAGCCAAGACTCCACCGCCGTCCCCAAGCAGCTGCTAGCTCAACCAGCTGGCCAGGCACCTGCGTGGCGACGGGCGGCCTCTACACCGACTCAGCAAGCACCTGCGTGGTGGCATGCAACTCTTCGTGAAGACCCTACCACCGCGCCACCTCTGCAGCCTGCCTGCCTACATGGCGCTGCACGCATCGCCGGCCTGGGTGCGTGTGAAGCGAGGCGGAGCGGTGACGGATGAGACGTGCCTCGTTCCCGTCCCCGATAAAGCTAATGGACACCTAAGTAGCGCATTTAATGCGCTTTGTCCTGTAATGCCGGGCGATAAGCTCGCGCACTGTACAACTTTCAACCTCCTGTGTGCCACTGTGGCAACCCCTTTTTCCTATAAAAGGAGGCCCGAGGCATACTGGAGGGGGATTTAGCTCTTTGGAACTACGCAGCCACCGTAGCTAGTTCGGGAGCTCAAGAACACTCTGAAATACACACCAAAGCAGGACTAGGGTTTTACGCATCCTCGCGGCCCGAACCTGGGTAAACGATCTTTGAGCTAGTTCCTAAACCTGCTCGTCTCACAACCCCGAGCCCGCCGACAGTAGAAGGGATTCCAGTGATCCCATAGGTGTCGTTCCCACCGAAATCTTCGGCGCGCCAGGTAGGGGGCGCAGTTGTGAGAATCTGGTCTAGCAGTTAGCCTAGCAGTTGTTCATCGCCATGGCTCCCAAGAAGAAGATGATCACGGCGATCGGCTCATCGGGAGCCGAGTGGCCGGTGCTAGTCGCGGATAGAACCCGAGCCGCGGCCTGCGAGCACCAGCATTGCCCGTGCAGCGAACTGGCGGCGTCATCGTCAGGCGCTAGACGACGGGCGACACCGCCAAATCGAAGAGCGGGTTGGGCCCCGCGGCGGCCTTGGGCCCTCGAAGTATCGTTGTGCCACCTACGGGTGGCGCAGCGACCTCCAAGACGCCCACGCCGGCGCCCGCGGCACGCTCTTCCCAGGGTGCGCGCGATGAGCAGCGTCACCACGCCAGTGACCCTGGACACCACCGTGGGAAGAGCCCTATGCATCATTTGCGGGACGAAGGAGGCCAGCATGCCCGCCGAAGTGCTGGAGAAAATGGCACGCAGCCGCTGGGCCGTGATAGAGCTCCTTCTAACGTGGTTAGAAGTCGAAGCACGCCACGGTCCATGCAGCTTTCGCCACCACCCACGCAAGCAGAAGCTTTGGCGGGCGTACAGCTACTCCTCGATTTCCCTCCTTCCGCGGAGAAGCTCGACGAATGGAGGGCCACCATCCGGAGCCTCGTCGCCGTCACCAACAAAGATGAATCGCGACCGGCGGGGCCCTCGGTCCGGCGCTCCGTTGAGCCACCACATGCCAGCGGTGGGAGGATCGGGGGAGCTGCAGCCACAGTACACTCTCCTCCCCCGCGCCAGTTGCCGCCGGTGCCGGTCCATCATGACGACGCATATGATAACATTTCCATAGTGTCGTCCAACCCACGGACCCACCGCAACCAGCGCCAAGTTCTTCGAGAACGAGCCCATGAAGACGCTCGAACCACCATCAAGCGTCGGTGCGATACACACCACCAGTCGGATAAGCAGGCGGGACCCGCTATGGACCACCCAGCACCGGGGGGCTCCGGTGGCCTACCTTACGAGGTGGGTTGCCCAGCTTTTACCCGTGAGCTGCGGCAATTCCAGTGGCCGTCCCACCGCACGTTCAAGCCCGACGTCAGCGAGAAGTACAACGGAAAGACCCATCCGTCAGAGTTCATCAACATCTACACAATCACGATGCAAGCTGCTGGGGCTCGCGACAACAATGTGCTTGCCAATTACTTCCTGCTGGCACTAAAGCCCAATGTCAAGTGTTGGTTGATGCACTTGCCGGCGGATTCCATTTCTTCTTGGTCAGATCTGTGTCATGAGTTCGTTGGTGCCTTCACCGGAGGCCACCAAGCTCATGGCCAGGCCAGTGATTTGCATATCATTCCCAGAAGGAAGGGGAACCCTGCACAAGTACATATAGAGGTTTAGCCGGGTGCAGTACAACATCCCCGATGTTCATCCCGCCGCCGTGATCAGCGTGTTCCATCAGAACATGCGCAATCGCAAGAAGCACGAAGAGCTGGCAATGAATAAGGTTAAGGATGTGGCTGAACTTTATGTTCTGGCTGATAGGTGTGCCCGGGCTGAAGAGGGAAGTAAGTACCCTAGCGAGGACGCCGGTGTGGAAACCGACTCTACTGATGAAGACACCACTACCCCGACAAAGAAGGTCAGCGTCGCAATAGGAAACGCAAGGGCAAGGCCGTGCTTGCCGTCGAGGGATCCGACGACACCGGTGCTGCAAAGAAGGTCAAGGCAGATGACCCCGGCAAGGAGATTGCCGGGTGTGCCGCCTGTCGGGCCTTGGCAGCTGCCGAGAAGCCATGAGGCTCCGACAAGCAGTACTGCAAGATCCATTGCACCAAGGGCCACGACCTCCAGAACTGCCGGAAGGTCGAGCTGCTTGCCAAAAAGAAAAAGGCCGAGTATGAGAGGCGGGACAAGGAGAAGGGTCAGGATGGTGCTGAAAGATCCGACAAGAAGCATGGCGGCCAAGGAGGCCGCCGCGGCAAGGATAACCAGCAAGAGAGGCCCGCTCGGGGCCGTGACAAGAAGCAAGAAGACGATGATCATGACGAGGACGACGAGTCCGGCGAGCAAGAGTTTCAGAAGGCTACAGAGACCATGTGCGTCGATGGTGGCGCCTCGCTGCACACTTCTCACCGCCAGCTCAAGTAGTGGGCGCGTGAGATCACAGCAGCGGAGCCATCGTTCGACACTCAGAAGCCGCTGAAGTGGTCCAGCATGCCCATCATCTTTGACGCCGAGGACCACCCTGATCGCACCATGTGGTCGGGTGTTTGCCGTTGTTGGTCTCACCAATGATACACAACCTCAAGGTGAACAAGATGCTGGTTGACGGCGGGGCCGGTCTGAACTTAATCTCGCCCGTTGTGATCAAGAGGTTGCAAATTCCCGACGGAGACCTCGAGGAGACGGGCACATTTCAAGGGGTCAACCCGGGAAGGAGCCAGCCGAAGGGGAAGGTCATGTTGCCTGTGACGTTTGGAGGTGAGCTAAACTACAGGACGTAGAGGATTGTCTTCGATGTAGCCGAGATCCCCTTGCCCTACAACGGGATCCTCAGCCGCCCGGCACTAGCCAAGTTCATGGCGGCGTTGCATTATGCCTACAACACGCTGAAGATGCTTGGGCCGATGACCATTATTACCGTCCCCTGCGACAAGAAGGATGCGCTGGTCGGCGCCGACCTACTCTGTCGGGAAGCAGTTGCAGCAGCTGCCGCCAAGGCACTTGCTCCTGCCGCTGATGCCCCGGAGGGAAGAAGAAGACCGCAAGACCTCTCGCACCCACTCCGCAAGCGCACCTCTTCGGTGTTGTGCTACGTCGAGGGCGTGCGGAGAGCTCCACCGACAAGAGCAAGAAATCGAGCTGCACTACCAGAGACCAAGAAGGTGTACATCAAGGAGGATGGCACGGAGGGCTTTCACCATAAGCTCCACCCTCGACGGCAAATAGGAAAGCGCTCATCACTTTCCTGGGCGAATTTCGATGTGTTTGCATGGCAAGCATCGACATCCCGGCGTTCCTGTGGAAGTGATTGAGCACCATCTTGCTGTCTGCCCCCATGCGCGACCCATCAAGCAGAAGGTCAGGAAGCAAGCTTGGGAACGACAGGAGTTCATCACAGAGGAGATCAGGAAGTTGGAAGCAGCATGCCTAGTGAGGGGAGTGCTCCATCCGACGTGGTTGGCCAATCCGGTGGTGGTGCGCAAGGAAAACGGGAAGTGGAGGCTGTGTATTGATTACACAGATATCAATAAGGCTTGTCCCAATGACCCTTTCCCGTTGCCGTGCATCGACCAGATTGTTGACTCCACGGCCGGGTGTGATTTGTTGTAATTCCTTGACGCCTACTCAGGATACCATCAGATCTTCATGACAAGAGAAGATTAAGAGAAGACAACATTCATTACCCCATGTGGTACGTATTGCTTTTTACGGATGCCTTTCGGGTTGAAGAGTGATGTCTCAATGTTTGCAAGAGCGGTCCAAATTGGTTTTGAACCCCAGCTACATAGAAATATGGAAGCTTACATGGATGACATAGTGGTCAAAACCAAGGACAAGGCAACTCTTGTACAAGACTTAGAAGAGACGTTTGCCAACCTGCGCAAGATCAACCTCAAGCTGAACCTTGAGAAGTGTGTCTTCGGAGTTCCGTCCGGCAAACTTCTCAGGTTCTTTGTGTCGCAGCGTGGGATCGAGGCAAACCCGGACAAGATCAAGGCTATCGAGCAGATTGAGGCACCCAAGCGGATCAAGGATGTGCGTCGGCTCACTGGCTGCTATGCCGCCATGAGCCGATTCATCTCTGTTCGCTGCGGCCTTCCCTTTTTCAAGATTTTGAAAAAGGAGGGCCCAATGGAGTGGCCCCGGAGGCCGAAGTAGCGCTGCAGGATATGAAGAAATACCTCTCTTCTACACCAGTACTAGTGGCGCCTAAACCACAAGAGCAGTTGCTGCTGTATCTGGCAGCGACGAATCAAGTGGTCAGCACCGCGCTGGTGGTGCAGAGGGAGGTCGATGAAGAGGCAGTGGCAATGGCAGGACCGGCGTATGGCACATCAGAGATTCCCCCGGCAGGGCCTGGTGCCGCCAAGGCAAGGCCCCCCGCAGAGTCTGACGCCATCGGGACAGGGCCCGCGCAGACAAGTGAAGTGGTGCAGAAGAAGAAGATGATGCAGCACCCGGTTTACTTTGTCAGCTCCCTCTTGCAGGGGGCTAGGTCAAGGTACTCCGGTGTGCAGAAATTGCTCTTCGGCCTCCTTATGGCCTCGAGGAAGCTGCATCATTACTTCCAAGCCCATGAGATCACTGTCGTCACCCGCCTCCCGTTGCAATGGATACTGCACAACCCAGACACAACCGGAAGGATTGTGGAGTGGGCCTTGGAGTTGTCAAGCTTTGGGTTGAATTTTGAAAGTACTTCAACAATCCAGAGCAGAGTCTTGGCGGAATTCATTGCAGAGTGGACCTCAACGCCTGACGAAGAAATCCTGGAGACTGCTCTCCCTGGCAAGGAAGCAATTCGCGACTGGATCATGTACTTTGATGGGGCTTTCTCGCTGCAAGGCGCCGGTGCCGGTGTGCTGCTTGTCGCACCCACCGGAGAGCACCTCAAGTATGTGATCCAGATGCACTTTCCTAGGGAGATGTACACAAACAACACTGCTGAGTACGAGGGGCTGCTTGCCGGTCTCAGGATCGCGGCGGACCTCGGGGTTAAGAAGCTCATCGTCAGGGGTGATTTGCAGCTTGTCGTATGACAAGTCAATGAAAATTATCAGAGCCCATTGATGGAGGCCTACGTAGATGAGGTGAGGAAGCTGGAGGAGCGCTTTGACGGTATACAAGCGGAGCACGTCCCCCGAGTGGAGAACGACATCGCTGATTACCTGTCAAAGTGCGCTGCATTCAAGCTACCTGTGGAACCAGGTACCTTTTTGCTTCCGTTAACCCAACCATCCATCGAACCATCAACGGAACAGAACAAGCGGAGGAAATCATGCCCCAGCAAGTACTTTCCCACTGAGCCCGCAGGGTCCACCGGCAAGGGTGTTGCGCGGATCTGTGCTGCCATAAGGGCAGTGGCTCTAGGCGCCAAGCCCCGCCGTGAGACGGCTTCCCCATGGCGAAGAGATGCCTTTGATCCTGCCGCCGAGCCCGGGCTCGGCATGGGCACATCGAGACCGTCCGTTTCTCTCGGATAGGGAACTACGAGGAGCAGGAAGAAGCGGAAAAAGTAGCCCGTCGGTCTGCCTTGTACTAGTTCGTCGACGACGTCCTGTACAAAAAGAGACCAACCAGTGTGAAATTGAAGTGCATCCCCTAGGAGGGAGGACTGGAGCTGTTGGAAGAGATACATGGAGGCGTATGTGGCTCCCACATAGGGTCGAGGGCCCTTGCCGGCAAGGCATTCCGGTAAGGCTTCTTCTGGCCCACCGCCCTCCAGGATGCGATGGCACTAGTAACTAGGTGTGAAGCGTGCCAGTTCCATTCGAAGAAGCTTCATCAGCCAGCTCAAGCCCTTCAAACAATCCCTCTCACGCAGTTCACAAGCCACACCTTCATGCAATACATCCAAGACCTCGGCAGCAAGGTCTGTTTCGCTTCCGTGGCACATCCACGGAGCAACGGCCAGGCGGAGAGGGCAAATGCTGAAGTGTTGCAAGGCCTAAGGACAAAAACTTTTGACAGGCTGCACAAGAGTGGAAGGCGCTGGATTGATGAGTTGCCGGCGGTTCTTTGGTCGATCAGAACGACGCCAAATCGAGCCATCGGCCAGCCACCCTTTGGCTTGGTATACGGGGCAGAAGCAGTTCTCCCCACGGGACTCACATATGGGTCACCTCGAGTGCTCGCTTATGACGAGCTTGAGCAAGAGCAGTTGCGGCAACATAACGCGACGCTCCTCGAGGAAGATCGTCTTTGGGTGGCTGTGAGAGCAGCACGCTACCAGCAAAGCCCTGCGCCGCTACCATAGCCGCAAGGTTCATGCCCGAAGTTTTGAGTAAGGTGACCTTGTTCTTCGGCACGTTCAGTCGGCCAAGAATTCCAACAAGTTGACACCGAAGTGGGAATGCCCTTATCGGGTAATACGAGTCACCAGGCCCGGTGTAGTCCGCCTGGAGACCGAAGATGTTGTCCCAGTGAGCAACTCCTGGAACATCAATCATCTTCGCAAGTTTTACCCATAAGGCGTGGCTGCCGGGCCTTCCGGCAAGCCACCTTTTGTACAAGTCTTGCCGGCAAGGCATGTAACCCTCTGTACAAAGGCAGGCACAGACCCTGAGCATAAATAGACGAAGCGCTGGCGCCCTAAGTTATAGCATGTATGCTAGGTTAAGTCTTTCGCTCGGTTATGGTTGATAGTGCTTAGCAGCGACTAACCGCTAGCCTAGAGGTCGAGTTTGCGTCTTTCTGTCCTCTTTGGTTTGCAGTGCACATGGACACTTATGCTGAGCCGCTTGGGAGAAAGAGGACGAACTGGCGCCCCGACCCCGGCAAGCCAAGACAGCCGAGGGCTGAAGACACAAGGACCCAACCACGACAAGCCAAAGTTGTCGGGGCTGCGGATTCAGATAAGTCTTTCATCCCCTGATTGTGCATTTCCGTATGGAACTGGGACATGTGAAACCACGTTTATATTCTTAAACCACCGTGCTCCCCTTTTCCTGTACCCAAGAGCTATCCCCTGGGTCGGAACTTGGTCGTAGTCGCGGTGGCAAGAAAATGAACGAGGGGCCCGACTCTACTTCACCCCTGCCTCCGCCAAAATCATGAGAATGGTCGAGTGAAGTGGGGGGACGGCAAGGCCTGTTGCTGGGCGACAATGTTTATCTTAAAAATAACAAGGATTCATCCCTTGGCATGGGCCTCACTCACGCACAAAGAAACCCGGCAAGCACCCTTTTTCATTAAAAACATCCCATACAGGTGCAGTTCATACGGAATTAAAAACATGAGCAAGGGGATTACAAGTCTTAAAATTAACAAGTGCCCGCAGGCTTACAAACTAAAAAGAGATAAGGTGCCCGTAATCCCTTTCTTGTCCCTTGTCAGTGTCAAAACCGGCGGATCTCGGGTAGGGGGTCCCGAACTATGCGTCTAAGGCGAATGGTAACAGGCGGCAGGGGACACGATGTTTACCCAGGTTCGGGCCCTCTCGATGGAGGTAATACCCTACTTCCTGCTTGATTGATCTTGATGATATGAGTATTACAAGAGTTGATCTACCATGAGATCATAGAGGCTAAACCCTAGAAGCTAGCCTATGGTATGATTGTTGTTGTCCTACAGACTAAACCCTCCAGTTTATATAGACACCGGAGGGGGTTGGGGTTACACAGAGTCGGTTACAAGGGAGGAAATCTACTTATCCGTATTGCCAAGCTTGCTTTCCACGCCAAGGAGAGTCCCATCCGGACACGGGACGAAGTCTTTAATCTTGTATCTTCATAGTCCAACATTCCAGCTAAAGTATATAGTCCGGCTGTTCGAGGACCCCCTAATCCAGGACTCCCTCAGTAGCCCCTGAACCAGGCTTCAGTGATGGTGAGTCCGGTGCGCAGATTGTCTTCGGCATTGCAAGGCGGGTTCCTCCTCCGAGTACTCCATAGAAGATTTCGAACACAAGGATAGTGTCCGGCTCTGCAAAACAATTTCCACATACCACCGTAGAGAGAATAATATTTCCACAAATCTAATCTGCTGACACATTCTGTAGCATGACATCACAACATAGCCCGGTCATTACTCGAACCGTTTTTCTCAACCAGCCACTGCACATATTGCGAGGTGGTTTTCTTGGCACGTCTTGTTGAAGCAGAGATCGTGTCCCCTTATCACGGGATTCTCATCAATACGGGTGTGGGTAACCCAACTGCGCCATCAATTACGGCGCTTGGGGAATAAGAGGTTTTACCAGGCAAGTGGGGAGGCACAGAATCCCTGCTGCCTTTATAAGGGGACAAGGACTCCCTTTCACACCCACACTTTCTTCTTCCCGATCCATTCCTCCGCCAAGATCCAATACCAAGTTGCTTCATCTTCTCTGCCCACAAAGGCCTTCCAAAAATGTGTGGATCCAAAGCAGGAGGCAAATGGATGGCCTCTACCGTCCGGAAGAAGGATATCAAAAAGCTTCGCGAGGCCGGGTATCTGGCCAAGAAAATCAGCCATCGTCTCCCGACGGCGGGATTGATCATCCCTACTCTGAAACCCCACGAGAGGGTTGTATTCCTCCCTCACTTTGTCCGCGGGCTAGGGTTTCCCCTCCACCCGTTCGTTCGCGGCATCATGTATTATTATGGGATCGATCTTCATGATTTGTCCCCTAATTCCTTCCTCAACATCTCGACATTCATTGTTGTGTGCGAGGCTTTTCTCCGCATCTCGCCACATTTCGGCTTATGGCTGAAGATTTTTAATGTGAAGCCCAAGGTAGTGGGTGGCGAGCACGCCGAGTGCGGGGGTGCTATGATGAGAAAGATTCCCAACGTTACATGGCCAACATGCACCTTTAACGATTCCATCAAGGAGTGGCAACAGCAGTGGTTTTACATCACCGAGCCGCGCGGCACGGAATGGGCCGCTACTCCCGAGTTTTGATTCGGTGCCTCTGTGCGGCTTACATCTTGGGTCAAGAAGTGCTTGAACTGGTCCTCGTCCGACGAATTATCGGTGCTCCAGACGCGCGTTAAAGATATGGGAGACAAGAACATTGAACTTGTCAATGTGGTCCAGGTGATGTTAGTTCGCCGGATCCTGCCGTGTCAACACCGGACTTGCAATCTATGGGAATTCGATCCGGCCAAGCACCAAACCTTGTGAGAGCTTTTCGGCTCCTCACACAAGGACATCTGGAAGGTGCTTTTCAATTCCAGCAAATCATGGCCAAACTCTACTGAAGACCGCAGGTACCAACTCTCCTGCCCTGCAAGTTCGGTAAGTCATCGTACTTTTTATCCGCATAACCCAAGGGAAGCGCTTAATGTGTTTTCCACAACTCTCCTAGGGCTGGACGAAGAAGGCGGAGCGGATCCATTGTCCTCCCCCGCTGCTCGAAGAACCGGCCATCCCACTTCTGACGAAGATGCTGGTCCCGACGCCTTACAAGGTGCCGAAGAAGACGACCGAGAAGGAGGCCAAAAAGACCCGGGGCGGCCTTCGTCGCCGCGGCACTTAGGACACAATATCCGAAGGCTCTGATGCCCGTTCCGCCTCCGAAGAGGACGACGAGGAGGAGGAAGATGAACCCCCTGCGGGGGAAAGAAAGAAGAGGAAGGCCTCCGCACACTTGGAGGCCGAGTCGCCTAAAAGGGGAAAAGCTCCTCTTCCGAAGGAGTCCATTGCCGCCGCCGACAGCGGCGCGGCGTGGGATCCCAGGGCCCAACCCCTGGTGAACTCATGATTATATACAATCCGAATACGTTTATGCGTCCAGACTCATCATGGCATAATATTTTAACCTGAGCCATATTTTTTGTAGTCCGACGAGGTCCCGTACCGAGCAATCCTCATCAGAGGACTCACTGAGCTCGGATGCTATGGAGAGCGGGACGCCCTCGAAGGCCCCTTCCATCGAACAAGTGAATACCACCGAGGCTTCGTCCCAGAGAGAACCCGTCCAAGGAGGAGGGGAAAAGACCGTGAAGGCGGTGCTTGGATGTCAAACTTCAGGGGCCAAAGGCATGGGGGAGAAAATTCCCATGGGAGCTGACAGTGGGGCTATCTTGAACTGCCCCACCGGATGCCGCCCGAGACCAATACAGCTCCGTAATCAGGCAGCCTCTCTCACTGGAGAAGATACCGACAACCTCTGTCCAACCAGAGGTGTCGGATGCTTTGTTGTCGGCGCCAAGAGCGCCCATCGTCGATTTAACACCGTGTCCTTATGGGTGCGGTGATTGAGAAGATTCAGTCTGCTGAGAGTGGACTGAATGGAGCCTATATCCGCCTTATAAAAGGTTTTAAGGTATGTTTTTCGAAGAGTGTCATGGTATGGATAGTAGCCCGTGATACACTGTTTGATGAAAGAAAAAGCCGGACAAAGGATCAAAATTATGTTCACAGGAAGACTCATTGAATGACATCTATTTCTCTTCTGTTATAAGCAGGCGTCTGTAGCGGCTGCTGCCTCTCATACTGCGGAGATCTCCGGACTGAATCAAAACCGAGCGGCCAAAGAAGAACTTGGCCGCTTGAAAATGCAGTTCGTAGATAAACAAGGTATGCATGTGTCTTGTTCGCCTGTCGTGTCGAAACCGTGGATCTCGGGTAGGGGGTCCCAACTCAAAGCGCCTAGGCGGATGGTAACAGGAGACAAGGGACACGATGTTTTACCCAGGTTCGGGCCCTCTTGATGGAGGTAAAACCCACGCCCCGCTTTCGATTGATATTGATATTGTGGATGTTTACAAGAGTGGATCTACCACGTAGATCAAGGAGGCTAAACCCTAGAAGCTAGTCTATGGTATGATTGTAAGGGTTGTTGTTATGTCCTCACGGACTAGAGCCATCCGGTTTATATAGACACCGGAGAGGGCTAGGGTTACATAGAGTCGGTTACATTGGTAGGAGATCTACATATCCAGATCGCTAAGCTTGCCTTCCACGCCAAGGAAAGTCCCATCCGGACACGGGCGAAGTCTTCAATCTTGTATCTTCATAGTCTTGGAGTCCGGTCGATGATGATAGTCCGGCCAATGATAGTTCGGCTGATGATGGTAGTCCGGCTATCCGGACACCCCCTAATCCGGGACTCCCTCATTCGCGTTTATTGCGAATGAATTTTCAGTATGATGAAATAGGCTTCATGATTTGCACTAGGGATGGTGACCGAAGTCGAGGCCCTTAAGAAGGCTATGGCCGAGGCCGATAAAAAGGCAACCACATAGCAGGCTCTTCGTGAGAAGTACGAGGCCAGGGTTATGAAAGCTGAGCAGGAGCTGCAAGAGGCAGTGAAGAAATGCAAGACCTTGGAGCAGAGTTTAATGGAGAAAGAATCCGAACTCACCAAGGCGCATCAGGCCACGAGCAACGCCCAGGGGGAAACCCAAAGCGCCCTGTAGGAGATTCAAGAGGCGAGGAAGATCGCAGCGGGTAAGGAATTTTCCTTGTAAAGCAAGTATTTGAGGAGAAGATTATGTGCCTAATTTTGAATTCGGATTTCTCCAGGGGTATTTGCGGAGTTGCCCTGCAGCATATCGGATGCCGCCCAATTCTACCGGGCCGAAGAAAGGAACACTGTGAATAAGCTCTTCTGGTCGCGGTATTTGGCATCGAATTATCCGGTGCCTTTTGCCGATCAACTAAAACAGCTGATCGAACTGCATAAGGCAGCGGAACTAGCCATGAAGGATTTGATTATCCGGCTATGGCCCGACGAGCCGATTCCAAGCAGCTACTTCGGGCTCATGAAGCGGCTTGTAAGCGCTTGCCCTCGACTTGACGTCATCAAGCGGTCGGTCTGCATAGAGGGTGCGCGAATGGCCTTCGCCCGCGCAAAGGTGCACTGGGAGAAGATGGATGCTGAGAAGCTGATGACCAAAGGGCCGCCAGAGGGGAAGGAGCACCGCAAGCCCGAATTATATTATGAAAGTGTCCTAAAAGGATCCTACCTTGAAGCGGAGCTATGTACCATGGACATTATATTTCCATGAATGCAAATCATGTTGTCCTTTGTAATGTCTGAACAGGGTCATTTATATTATTTATTTCCTGTTATATAAAAGTTTACCCTCCTGTGCGGCCGTTTTATATGTTAAAGCCGAGAGTTGGCCAATCGTCGGCTTTTGCCCCCACGTAACAAGTACGGGGGTGTTCGGGATAAACCGAGCACTATTTATCCCAGTTTTGGGTCCTTCGAAGGAGGTGCTCAGCAAAACGAACCAGGCAATCGGACTATAGGGCTTTATCACTCTCACTTAGCCATAGGAGCTTTAGTAAGGTAGGCGCAGCCCCTGGTGTTCGGAAGACCGTACTAGGGGCTCTATAAGCACCTGATCGAAGGAAAAACCGATCCATCGCACGCTGCATTTGTTATGGCATTGTGCGGGAGAAATCCTTAAAGATTTTACGACATCTCGAACAGTTGACCAGCTCTCATCATATCATGACAGTTAGTTTTTGGCTTTCTCTACTGAGGTGCTCATCCGGAAGAACTGGGACACAATCGCAGTAGTTCTCCCAGTGCTACCTTAGCCGATATAGTAGAACACAAGGTACCAAAACATGGGAGCCGGGCAAACCCAACTATTGACCCAAGACATGATTTCGAGCTGATGCATATAATGCTATAAGTTCGGGGTGCCGAACTTCCACGAAGGTGTTCGGACTTTATTGTCGTACTGTGGGTAAAACGAAGCCCCTGGCACGTTTAAAGGCACATCGCGGTGTACGGATGCCACTCGACAAAAGAGTTTTAATAAGAAATGATAGCAGAAAAGCGTCATACAAATCCACATATTTTATTTGAATAGTACGTCGATGCGCATAAGACAGGTAATAATGGAAAAGAAATATGACTGTGGAACCTGCTGAGACCAGGGAAGAAGAAGTTGCGTGCGAATCCGGAGTATAGTCGGATGGTCATCGCGGGGAATATCTAAGGATTCCCTTGCGCGTTCGGGCTGCCTCCATATATCCCGTCCTGGTCGACACAAAGGTGTGCCTGCAAATGAAATGTAGGAAATGTTTTTGTGCCGGAGAGCGGTTGAGCCGCCGTGTGCGGCCTATCTTGGCCTTCGCCGGAGTGTTTAATTGAGCTCTGGACGAGCCGGGCTATGCTGCTGCGAAGTAGTTCGAAGTCCATTGGCGGTATCCGGGAGCCTGGCCGTCGACTCGAGGTTCGGCTGCGAGGTGCTGCTCATTGCTTCTGCTGTTAAGGCAGCAGTGTACTTGTTGCTGCCGAAGGAAAGGTCGGCCTTGCCCTTAACCGTGATGGTGCCGCGTGGACCGGGGATCTTGAGCTTACAGTAGGCGTAATGTGGCACCGCATTAAATCGAGCGAACATGGTTCGTCCGAGCAGTGCCTGATAATCACTGCGGAAGGGGATGATTTCGAAGGTTAACTCTTTGGTACGGTAATTGTCTGGTGATCCGAAGACTACCTCGAGGACAATGGAGCCTGTACAACTGGCTTCCACACCTGGTATAATGCCTTTGAAAGTGGCTGTGGTGGGTTTGATCATCGAATGATCGATGCCCATCTTGCACACTGTGTCCTGGTAAAGCAGGTTTAGACTGCTGCCTCCGTCCATAAGTACTCGTGTGAGGTGGAACCCATTAATTATTGGGTCAAGGACTAGTACGACTAGATTGCCCTGATTGGCGTTGACCGGACGATCTGTGTGGTTGATGGTGACCGGCCCTAGTTTATATTGTGGGATGGCTGGTTCCGTTAAGTCGGCATCCCTAGGGGTGCCTATTGGGTCCGGGTTGGGATTTTGGGTGGTGTTTACCACGTTCACCGTTTGGATTTGCAGGGGAAATTTCTTTTGCCCTCTTGTGTTCGGTGATCTGGGCTCTTCGTCGTCGTCATCGCTTTGAGACCCCCTTCACTGTTTTTGACGCCTGCCCTGCCGGCTTGTTTGAAGACCCAACATTCTCTGTTGGTATGGGTGGCTGGCGTCCCTGGGGTGCCATGAATTTGGCATTGACGATCGAGTATGTGGTCCAGACTGGATGGACCCGAATTGTTATTTTTGAGGGGCCCTTTCCGCTGACCGAACTTTGAGCCACTAAACCCGGCATTAACTGCCGTATCTTCAGCGTTTTCACCATATTTGCGGCGCTTGTGTTTGTTGCGTTGTGGTTTGCCGTTGCTATCCCTAGCCTCTGATGGTCCAGGCTTGCTTGCTGTGTTGTTACTACGAGCCAACCAGCTATCTTCGCCCGCACAAAAGCGGGTCATAAGTGTTGTGAGGGCTGCCATGGATTTTGGCTTCTCTTGACCGAGGTGACGGGCGAGCTACTCGTCATCGATCTTATGCTTAAATGCCGCTAAGGCCTCTGCATCTGGACAGTCAACAATTTGGTTCTTTTAGTTAGAACTGGTCGAATTTCGCCGATTCTCGGGCTGCTGAGTTATATGACTTAAATCGTCAGCATCCGGTGGTCGCACATAAGTGCCCTGGTAATTGTCCAGGAATGCATCTACCAAGCTATCCCAACTTCCGATGGAGTTTGCCGGCAAGCTATTCAGCCAGTGCCGAGCCGGCCCTTTGAGTTTTAGCGGGAGGTACTTGATGGCGTGTAGATCATCCCAAGGGCCATGTGAATGTGGAGGAAGAAGTCTTCTATCCATACCGCGGGGTCTGTGGTACCATCATATGATTCAATGTTCATGGGTTTAAACCCTTCTGGGAATTCATGATCCATTACTTCATTGGTGAAGCATAGGGGGTGTGCGGCGCTTTGTGCCGGGCTATGTCACGACGCAGTTCATACGAGTCTTGTCTGCTTTATTCGGCCCGGCCGGATTTGCTTTTAGTGAACCCGGCATGACGGTCATCGTCACGCGTTGGGGCGCGACCCCGTGATCCGTAGATCAATCTTGTATGTCCTGCTTTGTTTTTCAATACGTCTCGCAGGTCCCGCGTGTTGCCTCGGGCCTTGGTGTTTTTGTTTGTCTGGCAACGGGGTGTGGGTTGGACTTCGGGATGATATGCCCCTCTGTCTCAGCCACGAGGTGGCCGATCAGCCGCGTCATACACTGGTAATGTAGGTATTAATGCTTCCTCCTCGAGTTGGGGTAGCAACCTACGCTTTGGGTAACTCTTGGTTGAGCGTTCGAGTTCGTATTCCTCGGCCGCAAGGACTTCAGTCCATCTATTGGCTAGGAGATCTTGATCAGCTCAAAGCTGTTGTTGCTTTTTCTTCAGGCTGTTTGCTGTGGCTATAAGCCGACGCTTGAAGCGCTCTTGCTTGACGGGATCCTCAGGCACGATAAATTCTTCGTCGCCGAGGCTCACCTCGTCTTTAGAGAGAGGCATGTAATTGTCATCCTCTGGGTCTCCGTCTGCTACCTGTTCCGGAGGGCTAGCTTGTTCATCATCCCGCTCGAGGTCTGGCTGGAGGGGATTGTCGTCGTCTTCGGCACTATCCGAAGCATTATTGTCTCTTGTGCCGGTATCGCTGCTTTTGCTATGGCGGGACTTAGAGCGGCGCCGCTGACGTCAGTGCTTGGATTGCTTCTTGGGGGATTATCCTCCACTGTCTTATCGCCATCGCCTTCTTTAGGGGTGTCCACCATGTATATATCATATGATGAGGTGGCAGTCCAGCGCTCTGTGGGCGGTGGTTCCTGTTCGTCTCCTGCATCGTCGTCCATACCGTCGATGTCTTCGGAGCCAAAATTGAGCATGTCGGTTAAATCGTCGACAGTGGCTACTAAGTGGGTGGTGGGTGGGGAGCGAATTTCTTCGTCGTCCGCATCCCATTCTAGCCGAACATAGTTCGGCCAAGGGTCTCCTGACAAGGAGAGAGACCTCAACGAGTTTAGCACGTCGCCAAAGGGTGAGTGCTGAAAGATATCCGCGGAGGTAAACTCCATGATCGGTGCCCAATCGGATTCGATAGGCACGGACCCAAGCGGTTCGGGGCCCGCGGCCGGGGACGAATCCAATGGTTCGGCACCACGGGTCTCGTAGGAGGTGAAGTCAGTATTCGGCTCTATCGCCACTGAGTGTGCGGCCTCCAAGGCGGGGTCCATCCACCCGTCCTCGGATGACGCAATCTGCTCCGGTTTGAGGGCCGGAATAGTCACAGGTGCGATCTCCCGAGCACTGTCTGATGGCAGAGCTAAATCATGCTCGTCTTGATTGCGCGGCGCACCTGACATGGGCTCGAATCCGTCAAAGATCAAGTCTCCGCGGATGTCGGCAGTATGGTTTAAGTTTCCAAACCTGACCTGATGGCCAGGGGTGTAGCTCTTGATCTGCTCAAGATGGCAAAGCGAGTTGGCCCGCAGTATGAAGCCGCCGAATACGAAGATCTGTCCGAGGAGGAAAACCTCACCCTGGATCGCATCATTGCTGATGATCGAAGGAGCCATCAAGCCTTGTGGTGACGGCACATTGGAACTCTCAATGAAAGCACCAATGTTGGTGTCAAAACTGGCGGATCTCGGGTAGGGGGTCCCGAACTATGCGTCTAAGGCGGATGGTAACAGGAGGTGGGGGACACGATGTTTACCCAAGTTCGGGCCCTCTCGATGGAGGTAATACCCTATTTCCTTCTTGATTGATCTTGATGATATGAGTATTAAAAGAGTTGATCTACCACGAGATCGTAGAGGCTAAACCCTAGAAGCTAGCCTATGGTATGATTGTTGTTGTCCTACGGACTAAACCCTCTGGTTTATATAGACACCGGAGGGGTTTAGGGTTACACATAGTCGGTTACAAGGGAGGACATCTACATATCCGTATTGCCAAGCTTGCCTTCCACACCAAGGAGAGTCCCATCCGGACATGGGACGAAGTCTTCAATCTTGTATCTTCATAGTCCAACAGTCCGGCTAAAGTCTATAGTCCGGCTATCCGAGGACCCCCTAATCCAGGACTCCCTCATCCCTCTCCTCAGAAGGTGGAACAAGACAGCAGGAGGGCAAAAGGAACGCCTAGGCGAGGTGCGAGGAGCAGAAGGCACCAAGAGAACATCTTGGTGCCAGGAAAGGAGCTGGAAGACGAGGCAGCGGGTCGGCAATACGCGACGAAGGCGTCGGTGCCCGCATACTCCGACTTGACGGCCGCCACCCGCCTTCTTTGCCTTCTCTGGCCCTCCTACGCTAGCCTCCCAAGGAGACGACGGGGATCACCCCGATGGAGAGCTTGGCGATGAAGGCCCTCAGAAGGGCACATGGCCGAGGGAGGGGCGGCGCGGTCAGTCGAAGTCAGGGTCAGCATCCTGTCGCTCGACTCCCTTGTCGTCATTGTCGCTGTCCTCCTCGTCACTCCCGCTCGAGGAGGAATCTTCATCATCGGAGGAGCTCTCCACGCAGCATTAGGCGAGTTCCAAGATCTCCGAAGACCTTGACGGAGAGTAGGCCGCCCTCCATTAACTTTCAGTAGAGGACAAGCCACGCCGTCAGGCTATGGATGCGAGCAAATGTCTTCCACCCGCGATGGAGGTACATAACATGAGGAGGGGGGAAGTCGACGTCGACCTGTGTTCCACCGTTCCTGCAGCCCCTCATGTGCAATCTGAGGGTCTGGGGCGGGCGAGCTCCATTTCTCGAGCAAATGGGGTAGGGAGACGGAGACAACGATGCGGTGGCCAGTGCAGCCTGATGAAGAACTCCAGAGGCTGGTCCCCGACGTGGCCCTCCATCACGGGCGGCACCGCCAGCGGAGGCATGGCCATCGCGCCGCCTCGTCCCCCTCTCCCCCGACCGCCACGGCGACCTCGGCCTCGCCCCCTCCCCCTTCCTCTCGTGACCGGCTCTGCTGCTGTGAGCTTGTGGGAAGGAGGAACACGCTGTCGAGCAACAACCCTCGCCCCCACCGTTGAAGGGCCTGCGCCCCCTCTTGCCATGATGGGTGGAAGGAAGGAGCGGAAGTGGAAGAAGACGGATGCTGGGAGAATGTGGGAGTGCCATCCCCCTCACCCTTCTTATAAAGGGGCGGGGTTGAGGCTTGGCCGCCTGCTCAACCAATCCGCCATCGGGGCGTTAGGAATCAGGACCCACCTGCTGCCCCAATCGGCGACGGTTCGTTCCCCGCCTCCACCGCCGCCACCTGCATGAAGGGCACGTGGCGCAGCAAGCAGAGTCGAAGGGACGGTGAGGCAACCGCCTCACCCCGTGATCGTGGGGTGGGCGCTTTGAAGACCGCGACCGAGTCCACTCAAGAATGAGCCACGCCCACGCCCCTCTTTTTATGGGAAGGCGCGAGCCGCTTTCTTTACTACGATGTGATGCATGCGTGCCGGAACCGCCCCACGCATGACCCCCACGTCACGCATGATCCTCCACGTCGCGCGTTCAACGCGGGTCGTGGGGAAGCGCAGCGGACGAATCAGTTACTGTGGTAAAATCTGCCCCACCTGCCCGCGCACCGTTCTAGGCCTGGCCCAACAACGCGTCGCTCTTATGTGTGGCCCAGGCCCGTGGGCTCCTGTCGGTGTACAAAAGTAGGGGCTCTCCCTTTCACCCCTTTACTTGTGCACGGGCAGTTAGAGCCGGTGCCGCGGCCACACCTAGCAGGGCAGAGGAGGGAAGCCGGAGAGAAGCCGAAGCACAAGACAACCAAGACAGCGCCAAGACCAGGAACGCAGGGAGCCGGAGGGCGAGGTGGACTCCCTCGGCAAGATCCTTGCCGGGGCAGCCTTCGCGGCCCCAGCAAGAGCCTTGCCGGGGCAACTTGCCCGATGCCAGCAGAGCGAGCCACCCTGAGCCCAAGGGTTCCAAACGTCGTCGACTACTACATTGGAACCAGGGCTCGGGAGGCACCTCCGTGGTAGCATGTAGATCTTTGTCAAGATCATAAACACACAAGATTAGATGAGGATCAGAAGACGACGACCCTCGGCGGGATCCTAGCAGAGGAGATCCACAAGACCCCCGGCAAGCGCCTTGCCGTGGATGACTACAACACCACGGCAAGACCCTTGCTGGGCCCCCGGCAAGACCCTTGCCGAGGGCGTCAGCAGGGCAACTGCCAGGCCCGCACCAGCCAAGACTCCACCACCGTCCCCAAGCAGCCGCTAGCTCAACCAGCTGAGCAGGCACCTGCGTGGCGATGGGCGGCCTCTACACCGACTCAGCAAGCACCTGCGTGGTGGCATGCAACTCTTTGTGAAGACCCTGCCACCGTGCCACCTCAACAGCCTGCCTGCTTACATGGCGCTGCATGCATCGCCGGCCTGGGCGCATGTCGAAGTGAGGCGGAGCGGCGACGGACGAGACATGCCTCTTTCCCGTCCCCGATAAAGCTAATGGACACCTAATTAGCACATTTAATGCGCTTTGTCCCGTAATGCGGGGCGATAAGCTCGCGCACTGTACACCTTTCCACCTCCTATGTGCCACTTTGGCAACCCCTTTTGCCTATAAAAGGAGGCCCGATGCATACTGGAGGGGGATTCGGCTCTTTGGAACTACGCAGCCACCGTAGCTAGTTCGGGAGCTCAAGAACACTCTGAAATACACACCAAAGAAGGACTAGGGTTTTACACATCCTCGCAGCCCGAACCTGGGTAAACGATCTTTGTGCTAGCTCCTAAACCTGCTCTTCTCACAACCCCGCGCCCGCCGACCGTAGAAGGGATTCCAGTGATCCCATAGGTGTCGTTCCCACCGACATCAACCATCGAGGTCGGCGGCGGCGTGATTCGAGCACATCCATCGCGGTTGATGGCGGGATAGTGGAGATCGAACTTCACGCGACAGACAAACTAAGCTTTGCTCCTCGACCCTGCTGTCTCGGTGTGCCGCCGCATCGCGCTTGTCTGTTTGCTGGGTGGAGGTTGCCGCGCGACTAATTAATTAAGTTATTATTTTCATGAGTGGCTAAATTTAGGTATTCAATTCCTAAGTGTAGTGTTGTACTAGTACTCTGCGTGTAAATTGACTCGCCATTAATTTTTGTCATATCACGTCTGGATAACAACATGGAGTGCCCTCAGTAATTATTAAAATAAAACCTTGTGATTTATGCACACATCTTTGGACAACATTTAATCCATGTATTAATGTTGTTATTTTGTTTTTAATTACCATTCATGTGCTGCAGATGGAACGATCTCGAGGGATGAAGAATCGGAAAACCGCAGATTTTATCAGTGGCATGACAGAGTTCATGAATTTGGCTGAAAGTACAAAGAGGAGAACTGGTGATGCGGATTACATACTGTGACCATGTACTGATTGTGCCAATACAGAGTCGCATGAAGTTGCAGATGTCCAGATGCACTTAGTCTCTAGGGGATTCATGGATGGATATACACATTGGACCAGACATGGTGAAGAGGAGGTCATGGATGACGATACCCAGGGCAGCGAGATGCCAAACCCCGATCTGTGTCACATGGATGTTGAATCCAACATCGGGGCAGAGGCGTCAAGCTAACAATGGAACACCAGAAAGCCGAAACGCCCACTGAAAAACCAAGACGTCAACGATCTTGATATGCCAGATTTTGTTGCTATGATTGCAGATTTCGAGGGCCTAGATAAGCATATGATTGGGTACAAGGATTTGCCAACCATTGATGCATACTCCAAGAAATAATTGTATCCAGGTTGCAAAAAGAAATATTCCAGGTTGAGTGCCACCCTGGCGCTTCTCAGATTTAAAGAAGCAAACGGTCTATCAAACAAGGGCTTCACAGAGATGTTAGGTCTTTTGAAAGAAATTCTTCCAGAAGATAATGTGCTCCCCAGAAGCACGAATGAAGCAAAGAAATTTTTTTGCCCATTGGAAATTGAAGTACAGAAGATACACGCTTGTGTGAATGATTGTATATTGTACCGTGGTGAGTACAAAGATTTTCGTGCATGTCCCACATGCAAGCATGCACGATACAAGTGAAGGAGAGCAAAGGACAAATACAAATTGGACAACGAGATCAAGACATGAGTCTTGTTCAAGGTTGTTTGGTACTTGCCTTTAATTCCAAGGTTGAGGCGTTTGTTTGCAAACCCTATAGAGGCAAAGAGGTTGCGGTGGCATCATGATGAGCGAATTTTGGATAGGTATATGAGGCACCCAAAAGATGGGGCTCAGTGGGAATTAATCGACAAAAAGTTTGAAAATTTTGCCAAGGATCCTAGAAGTATAAGGCTCTGGGAGTGTACTGACGGGATGAATCCTTTTGGCGATATGAGCACCAATCACAGCACATGGCCGGTGCTTCTGTGCATATATAACCTAGCTCCTTGGTTGTGTATGAAGAAAAAATACATTATGATGTCAATGATTATCCAAGGCCCGAAGCAACCTGGAAATGACATCAACATTTACTTTCAGGTACTGGTAGAAGAACTGCTGACAGTGTGGATAGATGCGCTTGCTGTAAAATGTTATGATGCTTACGGAAAGGAGATTTTCGATCTACATGCCATGCTGGTGCACACCATTCAAGAGATGCCGGCATTAGGCAATACATCGGGGCAGAAAACAAGGGGAGAAGTAGGGTGTGTCACATGCATGGATAGGACAGCTAGCAGAAGACTTCCCAACTCGCACAAAACAGTCGTAGGTTCTTACGGAAAAATCACCCATACCGAAAGATGAAAGCTGAATTTGATGGTACGACAGAGGCAGCTGCAGCCCCAAGACCCTACGAAGGGGTGTTGGTCCACAACATGGCTAAAATAATTAATGTTGTGCTTGGCAAGAACCACCCTTTGACGGTGAAACTAACACCCTAGGATCAAGTGTTTAAGAAGAAATCGGTGTTCTGGAAATTACCTTACTAGGAGATTCTACGTGTACGTCACTGCATCAATGCCATGCACATAGAGAAGAACATATGTGAAAGCATCCTTGGTACTCTGCTCAAGATTAAAGGTAAAAGAAAGGATGGTGACGGTTCACGGCTCGATATGCTTGCTGATCAATCACAATGCAAGAGTGAAGCAGAAGATGATGACAAATTCATCAAAGCTCGCCAGAGTTACAATTTCAGTACAAAAGAAGCAACACAGGTCTTCACCTATTTGTCGTCAGTTAAGACACCCTCTTCCTACTCCGCAAACATCAGAAGTCTCGTGGATGTGAGCTCAGGTAAAATGAAGTTGGGACACAAGAAGTCACATGATTGCCACGTAATGTTGACACAAATCCTCCCGGTGGCTGATACATCCATTTTGCATCATGCTTTTATATCAATATTTATCGCATTATGGGCTGTTATTTCACGTTATGTCACAATACTTATGGCTATTCTCTCTTATTTTACAAGGTTTACATGAAGAGGAGAATGTCAGACTGGAATTCAGGCTGGAAAAGGAGCAAATATTGAGACCTATTCTCAATAACTCCAAAAGTCACAAACTCCATGGAATATCTTAAAATAAATAAAGAAAAATCGTCATTAAAGATGAAGGCCAGGGGGCCCACAACCTGCTCATGAGGGTGGGGGCGCCCCCCCTAGGGCGCGCCCCCTACCTCATGGGCCCCCTGGTGGCTCTCCGACGCCCATCTTCTCCTATATGAAGTCTTTCGTCAAGAAAAAAATAAGAAGCAACCTTTCGGGACGCAGACTCCGCCGCCACGAGGCGGAACCAATCTAGGGCTCCGGCAGAGCTGTTCTGCTGGGATACTTCCTCCGGAGGGGAAATCATCGTCATCATCATCACCAACGCTCCTCTCATCGGGAGAGGGCAATCTCCATCAACATCTTCACCAGCACCATCTCATCTCCAAACCCTAGTTCATCTCTTGTATCCAATTCTTGTCTCCAAGTCCGGGATTGGTGCTAGTAGGTTGCTAGTAGTGTTGATTACTCCTTGTAGTTGATGCTAGTTGGTTTATTTGGTGGAAGATCATATGTTCAGATCCGTTATGCATATTATTACCCTCTGATTATGAACATGAATATGCTTTGTGAGTAGTTACGTTTGTTCACGAGGACAAGGGAGAAGTCTTGCTATTAGTAGTCATGTGAATTTGGTATTCGATTCGATATTTTGATGAGATGTATGTTGTCTAGCCTCTAGTGGTGTTATGTGAAAGTCGACTACATAACACTTCACCATTATTTGGGCCTAGAGGAAGGCATTGGGAAGTAATAAGTAGATGATGGGTTGCTAGAGTGACGAAGCTTAAACCCTAGTTTATCCGTTTGTTTCGAAGGGCTGATTTGGATCCATATGTTTCATGCTATGGTTAGGTTTACCTTAATACTTTTGTTGTAGTTGCGGATGCTTGCAATAGAGGTTAATCATAAGTGGGATGCTTGTTCAAGTAAGAACGGCACCCAAGCACCGGTCCACCCACATATCAAATTATCAAAGTACCGAACGTGAATCATATGAACGTGATGAAAACTAGTTTGACGATATTCCCATGTGTCCTCGACAGCGCGTTTCCTATTATAAGAGTTTGTCCAGGCTTGTCCTTTGCTACAAAAAGGATTGGGCCACCTTGCTGCACTTTATTTACTCTTGTTACTTGTTGCTCGTTACAATTTATCTTATCACAAAACTATCTGTTACCACTTCTTTCAGTACTTGCAGAGAATACCTTGCTGAAAACCGCTTATCATTTCCTTCTGCTCCTCGTCGGGTTCGACACTCTTACTTATCGAAAGGACTACGATAGATCCCCTATACTTGTGGGTCATCAGTGGCCATCAGGAATCTGATGGACAAAGATATAAGAAACACACTCATTGACCTCTGTGATTTCTTCAACCAACTATGGCATAAAGTTGTAGATCCTGAAGAGGTTGATCATATGCAAGATGATATTGCAAGAATATTGTCCAACCTAGAGATGTTTTTTCCACCGTCATTCTTTGATATCATGGTCATCTCACTGTGCACCTTGTCGACGAGATAAAGTATTGTGGTCCTGTGTTTCTTTTTTTTTTTTGACAGGAAGACTGTAAGGGAACCCCCTACAATAAAATTGGTGCAACAAACCCAAATTGCAAGTACCATGCCTTGAACCTGGGTGGGTGGGAAGGCATCAACCCCTTCCCACCACTAGGCCATGCCTTAGTCTGCGTCCTGTGTTTTTTCGCAACATGTATCCCTTCAAGCGGTTCATGGGAATCCTGAAGCGCTTTTGCCGGAACCGAAACCACCCAGAGGCAAGCATCCTACAAGGTTATACCGCGGAAGAGGTGGTTGAGTTTTGCACCGAATACATGAAACAAAGACCTATAGGTTTGCCCCTCTCTCCCACGAGGGAAGGCTGAAAGTTAAGCCAGTCCTTGCTGGCACGCAAATGGCTGCACCCGGAGAATTGGCAGGGAAAGCCCATTTGACGGTTCTGCTTAACAACCAAGTTCTCATCGTTTATGCCGAAGAACACTTTGTGGAGATACGCAAAAGATTCTTACCAATGGTGCATTCATCAGAGGTGGAGATGAAGGAGCACACTAAGAACTACGTCGAATGGCTGAAGAATTGTTTGGCACAAGGATCCATCGATGACATTGCTATGTGGTTGGCACAAAAGTCATCACCTACGGTGCTGACGTACCAAGCATATGACATAAATGGATACACGTTCTACACTGAGGAACATGATAAGAAGACCTCATATCAGAACAACTGTGTTCGAATAGAATGCATGATTGTAAATGAAGCTGATAAAAGGGTATACTATGGAACCATCAAAGAGATTTGGGAGCTTGACTATGTGAAAGTTAAGGTGGCATTATTCAGGTGCGCATGGATCCCTCTTGGTTAGGTAAGGATTGATGAGTACAGGAAGACCTGTGTTAACAGGACAATGATGGCATATCACGCGGAGCCATTCATTCTTGCCAGCGATGCTACCCAGATTTTCTTTGTGGAAGACCCCTTGCATAAGAACGGCCATTTAGCGATGCATGGGAAGAGAAGGGTACTGGGTGTCGACGATGTTGCCGATTAGGACGACTACGGTGAATTTGATGAGTTGCCAGCCAAGGGATCACGCACCAGTGCAACAGAGAAGAAGTTTAAAATCATAAAAAAACCCAAGTTCATTCGGGGTCAACTTAATGATCCCAGTTCCCCCATGTACATGGGAAATAAGCTGTAAGACTAGTCTTTATGCCTACTCTGCAACTTAATTCGTTCAATTTAGAACTGTCGCGTGTACGAGTTTGTGAGTTATGCCCGGTTTTTTGTTGACGTAAGAACTGTTAATATGTTGACCTTGATATGCTGTCAGCTCAAGCAATGAATATGAAATGTTTTTGTTATTGTTATTATTATTATATCATAGAGGTAGCACACTCAATCGATCTGACTACAGTATGTGTGAACAAAAATTTGCAATCTGGTTTGCGAATAGCACACGGTTCATTGATGAAAGCCGTGTGCCGACCAAACCCCGCCACCACCCCGCCCATGATCTGAGTCGTGCTTTCTAATTGGCCAGAACCAAACCCCACGGATCATACGTCTGCACCGTTGGATGCTCTCAGATCAAACGGCGATCCTCACCCCTTTCGACAACACATTCAGTTCCAGTTGTAATTTTATTTTTATGCACAAAATGCACTGTGACGCCCTCGATTCAATCGTACACTAATCATGCACGCAAATGTGTACGATCAAGATCAAGGACTCACGGGAAGATATCACAACACAACTCTACAAATAAAATAAGTCATACAAGCATCATAATACAAGCCAGGGGCCTTGAGGGCTCGAATACAAGTGCTCGATCATAGACGAAGTCAGTGGAAGCAACAATATCTGAGTACGGATATAAGTTAAACAAGGTGCCATAAGATGGCTAGCACAAACCGGGATCTGAGATCGAAGAGGAGCAGCCTCTGCCGGGATCCTCCTAGGTCACTCCTGGTCGTCGTCAGCGGGCTGCACGTAGTAGTAGGCACCTCCAGAGTAGTAGTCGTCATAGGCGGTGGCGTCTGACTCCTGGGCTCCATCGTCTGATTGCAGCAATCGAGTATAGGTAGGGGGAAAGGGGGAAACAATGCAACCGTGAGTACTCATCCAAAGTACTCGCAAGCAAGGAGCTACACTACATATGCATGGATATATGTGTAAAGGCCATATCAGTGGACTGAACTGCAGAATGCCAGAATAAGAGGGGGATAGCTAGTCTTAACGAAGACTACGCTTCTGGACACCTGCCTTACAACAGGTAGGAGGGGACAATCGGAAGTCCCCCAAGTAACATCATATAGCAATAATCCTACCCGGCGATCCCCTGCTCATATCCCTGAGCGAGAGCGACCACCGGTTGTATCTGGCACTTGGAAGGGTGTGTTTTATCAAGTATCCGGTTCTAGTTGTCATAAGCTCAAGGTACAACTCCAAGTCGTCCTGTTACCGAAGATCACGGCTATCCGAATAGATTAACTTCCCTGCAGGGGTGCACCATCTTACCGCCACGCTTGATCCCATTTGGCGGACACACTTTCGGGGTCATGCCCGCCGCAGAAGATCAACACGCCGCAGCCCCACCTAGGCACAACAGAGAGGCCAACACGCCGGTCTAAACCTAAGCCGCAGGGTGCAGGCCCATCGCCTGAAAGCACACCTGCGCACGTCTGTGACGCTGCCGAAGCAGACCTAGCCCATCAGCGTCCGGTCCAATCCGGTAGCGCCCGCTCCGTCGTGACGTCTGAAGTGCCGGTGATACCACGACGCGGGATACCCATAACTACTCCAGCGTAGATGGTTAGTGCGTATAAGCTCAGAGCCAACCCGGATCAAATACCAAGACCTCGTTAAGCGTGTTAAGTAACCGCGAACGCCGAACAGGCCAGGCCCACCTCTCTCCTAGGCGGTCTCAACCTGCCCTGCCGCTCCGCCACAAAGTAACAATCGGGGCCGTGGGAACCTAGGCCCACCTCTACGGGATGGAACCGCTTTGTCCTTTCAGCCCCATCTCCAACAGTACCACATGTAATGTATAGTGTAAGGTATATAGTATATACCGTGATCAACTCCCAGTGATCACGGCCCGATAGTATAGCACGAGCATGACAAGTATGAAGGGCCACAGATCAATGTACTAGCATCCTATACTAAGCATATAGGATTGCGTAAGGTAACTGTGAAGTTACAAGGACAGGCTATGCATCAAGATAGGAGTATCTCAAAGCAGTAACATGCTATGCTACTCTAATGCAAGCAGTGTAGATAAGAGTAGGCGATATCTGGTGATCAAGGGGGGGGGCTTGCCTGGTTGCTCAGACAAGGAGGGGTCGTCGGTGACGTAGGTCGACCACGAGAGGATCGAGATCGGTCTCGAGTCTACGGAAAAAGTAACGGAGGGGTAACATAATAAATAACAGAGCAATCAAATGCATCACAAAGCGCAACAAGACAATACGCAATGTTCGGTGTGCCCTAACGCGGTATGAGGTGATACTGGTTAAGGGGGGAAACATCCGGGAAGTTCTCCGATTCAGACGTCTGTCGACAGCTTGAACCGGAGAGGAAAGTTTGCAGGTTCGATAGGTTAGGGGGTGTGTGGCGGACGAGCGGATTGCGTATCCGGATTCGCCTCGCTGCGTTCGAGCAACTTTCATGTTGAAAATATTTTAATCCGGATTACGGATTAAAAGATATGATTTTAAAAGATTTTATTAATTTCTAGAATTTTATTAATTATTTAACTAATTTGAAAAATGCATTTATGACATCAAAGATGATGTCATCTTGACATCATCATCAACAGGTTGGTCGAAGTCAACTCTCGACATGTGGGTCGGGAGGACCCACCGCCATCCTCTAATTAAGTTAATTAGGATTAGGTTAAATTAATTATAGTTTAATTAAACTCAATTAGTTAATTGAATTAATTAACCCGGATTAATTAACTTAAGTAATTACTTAATTAATTAATTATTAATTAATTAACTTCTTTATTTATTTATTATATTTTTATTTTTATTTTATTAATTTTTTTATTTATTATTTAATTTTATTCTAAAACGTTATGGGGCCGGCCCTTTGGTGATGGCCTGTGGGGTTTATGGCGTGCGGGCACAGGCGGTCTTGAGTTGAGGCGCAACCCGCACCGTCTTCAGCGACGCCTGTGGGGGCAGGGCGGAGCCAGAGGGCGAAGGGAGCAGGGGGGGGGTGGCCTGGCGAGGCGCCGGCCACTGGCGAGGCGACGGTCGCCGAGGAGGGCGCCGAGGAGGCCGCGCCCGGGCGGCAACAAGGCTGCCGGGGCGCGTGGCGACGATGGGATGGCGTCCGACGGGCATGTGGACGCGGGCACGAACTAGCGAAGGGGGGGGGGGCGAGCGGACGAGGCGCCGGCGAGCGAGGGGAAGGGGAGGCCGAGGGCCTCACCGTAGTCGTAGGGTACGTGGCCGCGGGGGTTGAGGAAGAGTCGGGGACGACGGCGCCGGCGAGGAGGAAGGCCGGCGAGGTGGCCGTCGACGAGGAAGGCCGCGGCGGAGGGAACGGCGGCCTCGGCCCGGGGCGAGGATGAGGCCGAGGCAACGGCGTGGGTGGGAGCTCGGGCGACGGGGCGCTTGGGGGAGAAGGGCGAGGAGGCACCGCGGGACGGGGAGGCCGTCCGCGACGGGGAATGGATGAGGCGGAGGGTTGGGCGCCGTCGGGAGGTGGTCGGGCCTCGATCCGCACGGGGGGTGGGAGAGGTCGAGGTGAGTGGGGGGATCGATCCCGATCCGTTCGGGCGAGTGGGGAACGGGAAGCTAGGGTTTGATCGGTGGGGGGGTTATGGAGGGGGTGGGCACAGGGCGACGGTCTGTGACCATTTTGGCCGTTCGGCCCAATGAAGAGGGTGTTCTCCTTTTTCTTTTGTATTTTATTTTTCTTAATCTTTTCTTTTACCGTTTTACTTTTAGTTTTTCATTTATTTAATTTTTAGTAAATTACTAAAGTGGCACCTAAATAGATTTTACAAATTATGCCTCTGCCACAATATTTTAATACTTATAACAAATTAGTTTTGAAAATGTTTATTAATTTTAAGCACTTAATTAATTGTATTTGCTCTGTTTTATTCATCTTAGAGTAATTAAACATTTTATAAAAGTGGGGTTTCACCACCATAAATTCTTATGAATTATTTAGTTCCTCGAATATTTTAGTTTTAGTATTGAAAATATTTTATTGCTTGCTTGATTTTGAATTGAATTGAACAGGTTTGAACTAGCGAACTTATCCACAAGAATCGAGGTGACGTGACATCATTAGCGGGATCACTGAGCGTAATCACCGGCGTCACAATTCTCCCCATTACAAGAAATCTCGTCCGAGATTTAAGAGGGCAAGGGGAAAGGTCTGGTTACGATAATCTAACGGATCTTCTCGAAGAAGTTAATCCCTTCGTTGATGTCTTCAATCCTTTATTCGATGCATCATGATAAGCTGGTCATCATTTCTTGGAATTCCATCGTACTTACGAAAAGATAAGGGCAGCTCACTCGACATAATGCTTTTGAGGGAAACAATCTGGGGTTAACCCATGAATTAGTATAGAATTATCTCTCGAGTTGAACATATGAAATACCTCGAGAGTAAGGTACGAAGGTACCATAATAGGCTCCAAGCGGGTAGGTAGCTGCTCGAAGCCTGAATCAGAGTGAGAAAGGGGTTCAGAGTAGCGAGAGTAAGTATCTCGTCTGATACCAGAATAGATCACTATGACGGTGGCCCGTGAATTACATGCGAGGCCACGTGTGAGGAATAACTTTGGAAATCGGGGGTGTACAGGACAGTCAGGTTTCAATCCAGTGGACCTGTGGGTTATGGGCCCACCATGTGGTTAAAAGTAGAAAGGTTGGTGACATCTTGCACGATCATGTAAGCTAGGCATGTCAGAGGAGAGTCTGAGGGTCATGTCGGCAACAACATAGGTACCAAGGGCGAGGGACGAAGAGAACCATTTTCCCGTTCGTTGAACGAGGCGGACCAATAGGCAAGGTTCTCGTCCATCGGTGGCTACCGGAATGTCGTCACAATAGTGACAAGGTCTTACTGACAGAGTTGTTCATTGAGGTGTTTGCTCAAGCAGTGGATTATTACTGCTTATATCATATAGATCATAGAAAAGGTTTAAACAAACCAATGGATGGAAAATATGATCATCATATTAAACAGAACAATGGAAAGGAAAATATGTTTAAACACATATTTCAAGGGTATATCCTTCCCAAGGATAAGCAGAGCATGATATCCATGACAGGTTATAATGTAGAAAACTCTTTAGGTAGGGGAGAGAATTTTCATGACATTACCCACACAACGGTTTTTGGATAATTGAGCAAGAAACATTTAGCCTTGGGCTTCGAATGTTCTTGTTGAAAATGAGAGTATCACAGACATGCTTCGAGATAGCATTGACATGGCCTTCAGGTGAAGATCAGACTTTGGAATCACGAAGGATCCATCAGGAATAACTTGTAGAACCAGTATTACAATTCCCTCATGGATGAGTGGATAACCCTGCTGAAAAGGAATCTATAATGATAGGTCCTCCAGCCGGGGGGGGGGTGCTAGGCATGACATCATGCTACCAGGTCATCAAAGGATCAACATCATAACTTAACTCTTGGAAAGTTGTCCCAACCTTCATATCTGACCGAGATTCAGATCCGATTGGTGTAAAGCTACCTCAGACTTAGGATACCTGAGAAGTAAAGGTGCAACGATATTGCGAGATGACAATGTAAGATTCTCGGAAAATGTACTATGATGTGATTCCGTTAGCAAGAGTCTGTCATTAACCCAAGGAGAGGACAAGGAGGTTCTGGTGAACTCAACGACAATTCACCGAGACTCCCAAAAGATAGACTCCACATTTAAATGAACAAGGAGATAACATTTGTCGGATCAAATGATACAAGGAAGTATGCTCGAGGAAAACATACACAAGTAAACATTGGTTGAAAGGTGCGCCCGATGGGTTGGGTTGCACGATCAATGTCAGAATGGTGATTTAATAATCGAAAGTCTGAGAATTTCACTTCAAAGCAAGAGGCTTGCTAGAAGGGCAGAATTCAAACAGCATCGTTCACTTGTTGGTACACCGGTTGGAAGCAACACGGGGACCAAGAAAGAATGGTGATGGTGAGAAGCATCTCAATACCAAGAATTTCTTAAGAGGTGGAGCAAATCTCAGAACATTCTTGACTTAAAGGATGGTAATACTCCAAGGTAAAGAAGAACAATTGCTGGATAGCAAGGATCCCAAGGTATAACACCAAACATGAACAAGCTTGTGTTGGTGGGAAGGCAAAAGAGTGGTCGGTGATTATACAAATCATCGAGGGCAAGGATGGTATTTCTCATCATGAATTCAGTTGATATCCTGGATGAGCTCAGAATGTTGATGATCACGACACCTTTGTCGCGAGAGTTCATGAAGATGTAATCGATCGGCGACGACATCAAGTCAAAGTAATGATGAAGTGAAAGGTTATTGGAACCAAAGTGCAGCACAAACTTGAAACCAAGCCTGTTGTTCAAGGCGAAATGATATGACGATGAGGATCGACGTAAGGTTAATTCATCGTCGAACATTGTGCTCCGAGAAGAAGGACCGGGTAGCACAGTTAGAATCATCACGACAATGATATAGCCAAACAGGCTAGGAATGGCGTGATCGGTTACAAATTCATACTTAAAGAAGATTATCAAGTGTCGTTGAACCGTAATGCAGACTCGGTTCAGTTATCGGCGTCTTTGAGTGTAATAATAACTCAGAACCCGTGAAAAATTGGATTCAGTGGGAAGGTAGCACTTGATGAAGAACTCATAAGAAGTTATGTTGTTCCATGATAATCTCGAGATACCAGGGTAATACTCGATGACATATCAAAGCGAGAGGTTGGACGGGGTTATTGCTCTCTGTAAGACAAGTACTCTAACTTGTGCGAGAATTAGAATCAAGGAGAACAAACATGGTGGAACCACGATTTCAAAGGCTATATCCTGATATAAGATGAACTTATACCAAGGAATAATTATTTAAGAGAAGCTTTAATGATAAGATCTACATCGTGTCCATGGGCATGAACACAAGTTCAAGGTCGACTCCCACATCTCAATGCATAACCCTTCATTCACTTCTCACGTTCGATGAAGTTGCGGTGTTGAAAATTTTATCCGCGAAGCACCGAAGAGTATGATTCGTGAAAACTTTCGGGTTCACACGGTTTAGTGAAGGCATATGTTCAACCCGACAGGGTATCATGGAAACCTATACCAGAATCTTTAGAAATAATTAACTCAAGCTCGAAGGCAGAGCATGGTTGAGAAAGCAGAGGATACAATTTACCAAAGGCATTATGTATCAGGGGAAGGTCTCACAAAGTTATTGAATATGAAGGATCTTGTGGGTGAAATCAATAATGGACCCGATGGTCCAAAAGGGTCTGACGTGGGCATCAGTACTTAACTAGAGGAAGAAGAATGCAAGGAGATCAAATTATAGAAACAACTGACTAACTCAATTGTCAAATGCCAATGAGTTATGATTCCCAAATCAAGGGGTCAGAAGCAATGCTCTGACTAGGGATGGATAAGTTGAACAGCCTTAGGGTACAATCAACGACAATTGGATTGGTCGAGAACCAATTCCAGTTAAAAGAATGGCAGCTCAGCCAGAAAGGTAATTTATAAGGATCAATGATGATTATGGTATTTGCAAACATATTGAGTCAACAGACCCAAAATGATAATGACAAGGAATGTCAATATGACTACTGAGACTTATGGGATTAACCATAATGCAAGCAAGCAAGAATTCCAAGAGCTAAAGGCTCCAGAGGATTCTCTAAGCTCAATTTTATTACGAAGGCTTTTGTGAAACACATGAACAACTGGGGATGAGCGGATACTCGACAAGTGCGAGGATTTATAAGGGGTATTCATGTGACAAGAACTGCTAGGCAGTAGGCACAAGGTATTCTCGGAACAATAGAGAAAACTTCGGGGTATCTTGTAATAACAAGATCAATGGGGGATGACCCTAGGAATGGCAAGTGTAAGTAGTTATTCATACGGATTTATCGGTGGTCAGGAATAGCAAAAGTGATGGGCACAAGGTCTCGAGAGAACATCAGAGAGTATCTTCGGAATCTTCTGATTAGCAGCCGATCATCTGAAGTGAGGGGCTCTCCGGGAGAAAGTACTTGCGAGAACCTAAAGTTAGTTTTGTTTTTAGCAAAATCGTTTAACCCGAATAGAAGAGAGTTCAGAATCCCAGAGTAAAGATCGAGGGTAAAGATCCTAATACCACCCAATGGCGGCGTGTGCCCATAAGACACACAGCCATGTTAGTAAAAGTTTTGCAATGTCTAGACTCGACTTGACCAAGGAGTTGGGAAGGGGATTCCTACAGGCGATGGCTCGATACCAACTTGGCGCCCTCGATTCAATCGTACACTAATCATGCACGCAAATGTATACGATCAAGATCAAGGACTCACGGAAGATATCACAACACAACTCTACAAATAAAATAAGTCATACAAGCATCATAATACAAGCCGGGGCCTCGAGGGCTCGAATACAAGTGCTCGATCATAGGCGAGTCAGCGAAGCAACAATATCTGAGTACGACATAAGTTAAACAAGGTGCCATAAGATGGCTAGCACAAACGGGATCAGATCGAAAGAGGAGCAGGCCTCTGCACAGGATCCTCCTAGGTCACTCCCGGTAAATCGTCGGTGGGTTGCACGTAGTAGTAGGCACCTCCGGAGTAGTAGTCGTCGTGGCGGTGGCGTCGACTCTGGCTCCATCGTCGATTGCAGCAATCGAGTATAGGTAGGGGAAAGGGAAACAATGCAACCGTGAGTACTCATCCAAAGTACTCGCAAGCAAGGAGCTACACTACATATGCATGGATATATGTGTAAAGGCCATATCAGTGGACTGAACTGCAGAATGCCAGAATAAGAGGGGGATAGCTAGTCTTATCGAAGACTACGCTTCTAGACACCTGCCTTACAACAGGTAGGAGGGGACAATCGGAAGTCCCCCAAGTAACATCATATAGCAATAATCCTACCCGGCGATCCCCTGCTCATATCCCTGAGCGAGAGCGACCACCGGTTGTATCTGGCACTTGGAAGGGTGTGTTTTATCAAGTATCCGGTTCTAGTTGTCATAAGCTCAAGGTACAACTCCAAGTCGTCCCATTATCGAAGATCACGGCTATCTGAATAGATTAACTTCCTGCAGGGTGCACCATCTTACCCAAAGACGCTTGATCCCATTTGGCGGACACACTTTCCGGGGTCATGCCCGCCGCGTAAGATCAACACGTCGCAGCCCCACCTAGGCACAACAGAGAGGCCAACACGCGGTCTAAACATAAGCGCAGGGTGCAGGCCCATCGCCCCTGAGCACACACACACGTTACGTCTGTGACGAAGCAGACCTAGCCCATCAGCGTTCAGTCCAATCCGGCGCGCGCGCTCCGTCGCCGACGTCTGAAGTGCCGGTGATACCACGGCGCGGGATACCCATAACTACTCCCCGTAGATGGTTAGTGCGTATAAGCTCAGAGCCAACCCGGATCAAATACCAAGACCTCGTTAAGCGTGTTAAGTAACGCGAACGCCGAACAGGCCAGGCCCACCTCTCTCTAAGCGGTCTCAACCTGCCTGCCGCTCCGCCACAAAGTAACGATCGGGGCCGTGGAACCTAGGCCCACCTCTACGGATGGAACCTTTGTCCTTTCAGCCCCATCTCCGAACAGTACCACATGTAATGTATAGTGTAAGGTATATAGTATATACCGTGATCAACTCCCGAGTGATCACGGCCCGATAAGTATAGCACGCAGACGGACAAGTATGAAGGGCCACAGATGAATGTACTAGCATCCTATACTAAGCATATAGGATTGCGGTAAGGTAACAATGAAGTTACAAGGACAAGGCTATGCATCGGTAGGAGTATCTCAAAGCAGTAACATGCTATGCTACTCTAATGCAAGCAGTGTAGATAAGAGTAAGCGATATCTGGTGATCAAGGGGGCTTGCCTGGTTGCTCGAGACAAGGAGGGGTCGTCGGTGGCGTGGAGTCGACCACAGAGGATCGACATCGGTCTCGAGTTCAGGGAAAAAGTAAGAGGAGGAACATAATAAATAACAGAGCAATCAAATGCATCACAAAGCGCAACAAGACAATACGCGGTGTTGATTGTGCCCTAACGCGGTATGAGGTGATATCTTAAGGGGGAAACATCCAGGAAGTTCTCCGCTTCGGACGTCATTAGGCAGTTGAACCGGAGAGGAAAGTTTGCAGGTTCGATAGGTTAGGGGTGTGTGGCGGACGAGCGATTGCGTATCCGGATTCGTCTCGTCGCTCGAGCAACTTTCATGTTGAAAATATTTTAATCCGGATTACAGTTAAAAGATATGATTTTAAAAGATTTTATTAATTTCGGAATTTTATTAATTATTTAATTAATTTGAAAAATGCATTTATGACATCGACATGATGTCATCTTGACGTCATCGATCAACAAGGGTTGGTGAGTCAACTCTGACATGTGGGTCGGGAGGACCCACTGTCATCCTCTAATTAAGTTAATTAGGATTAGGTTAAATTAATTATAGTTTAATTAAACTCAATTAGTTAATTGAATTAATTAACCCAGGATTAATTAACTTAAGTAATTACTTAATTAATTAACTTATTTATTTATTTATTATATTTTATTTTATTTTTATTAATTCCTTTTTTATTATTTAATTTTATTCTAAAAGCGTTATGGGGCGGGCCCTTTGGTGAAGGGTGTGGGGTTCTTGAGCGGCAGGGCAGGCGGTCTTGGTTCGGGAGCAACCCCACCCGTCTTCAGGCGCACGCCAGTGGGGCAGGCGGAGCCAGTAGAGGCGAAGGAGGCGGTGGCGGTGGGCGAGGGCCGCCACGGCCAGGCAGACGGTCGCCGGAGGAGGGCGCCGAGAGGAGGCCGCGGCCCGGCGGCAACAAGTCTGGCGGGCGCAAGCGTGGGCGACGATGGGATGGCGTCTGACAGGCGTGTGGGCGGGCACGAACTAGCGAAGGGGGGGGTGCATGCAAGCGACGAGGCGCCGGAAGCGAGGAAGGGAGGCCGAGGCCTCACCGTAGTCGAGGGCATGCGTGGTCATGGGGTTGAGGAAGAGTCGGGACGACGGCGGCGCGCGAGGAGGAAGGCCGCGAGGTGGCTGTCGGCGAGGAAGGCCATGGCGGAGGGAACGGCGGCCTCGGCCCAGGCGAGGATGAGGCCGACAGCAGCGTGGGTGGGAGCTCGAGCTGACAGGCGCAGGGGAGAAGGGCGAGGAGGCGCCAAGGGGGCAAGGCGCGCCGTCCGTGACAGGGAATGGATGAGGCGGAGGGGTTGGGCGCCGTCGGGAGGTGGTCGGGCCTCGATCCAGACAGAAGTGGGAGAGAGGTCGAGGTGAGTGGGGGGATCGATCCCGATCCGCTTGGTGAGTGGGGAGCGGGAAGCTAGGGTTTGATCGGTGGGGGGTTATGGAGGCCGGGTGGGCTGAAGTGACGGTCAGTGGCCAGTGGGCTGCCGTTCGGCCCAATGAAGGGGGGTTGTTTCTCCTTTTTTTTGTATTTTATTTTTCTTAATCTTTTCTTTTACCGTTTTACTTTTAGTTTTTCATTTATTTAATTTTTAGTAAATTACTAAAGTGGCACCTAAATAGATTTTACAAATTATGCCTCTGCCACAATATTTTAATACTTATAACAAATTAGTTTTGAAAATGTTTATTAATTTTTAAGCACTTAATTAATTGTATTTGCTACTGTTTTATTCATCTTAGAGTAATTAAACATTTTATAAAAGTGGGGTTTCACCACCATAAATACTTATGAATTATTTAGTTCACTCCGAATATTTTAGTTTTAGTATTCGAAAATATTTTATTGCTTGCTTGATTTTGAATTCGAATTCGAACAGGTTTCGAACTAGCGTGAACTTATCCACAGTAACCGAGGTGACGTGACATCATTAGCGGGGATCACTGTAGCGTAATCACCCGGGCGTCACATGCACGTTAATGTCAAAAAATGTCTTAAATATAGCTAACGGTACCTGAAATGCGCCAGAAAATCAAACCCATGGTATAATGGTGATTGCATACCGTGGAAATTTTTGTGAGGCAAAACGATGAAGTCACCGGCCACAGGAGTTTGAATTGACACGTCTCCTTTTGGAAAACCATGATCCTTCATGTGAGATGCTCCGGTTTGGAAGGAGCGGTCATCAAAAATTGTGCCAAACTTTACCGATTTTTCCACGGGGCCGTGAGAGCACGCCACAGGCACACATCAATTTTGAGGATGTCCAAACTCCATCTGAGTTTCCTGTAATTAAAATACCAACTAGGCCTACGCCAGTGGCTGCACCTCGCGGTCGAAATGTTTGAAACTTCTCCCCGCTTCTCGAACAAACGGATGAAAACTCACAAAGTGACGCACAAATGATCTGTACACCTTTGCTAGGCTGATAGTAAGGGGGTATCATAGCTAGTATCATGCATGCCAACTAGGCAATTTTGACGAGCTATCATAGAATTAATTAAATGAAGAAAGAGAGGGTTAAGTATCATATCATGAAACCGTATCATAATAACTGTTATGCTACTATGTGTCATGCATGACAATATAAATAAAGTACTACATATGATACTAGCTACTCTACGATACTATGCATTATTAGAGCAAGTAAGTACACAATAGAGTGACATAAGAACATATGTGTAGTAACATGCAACACTTCATTTATTAGGCTATAGACTCATCTTGCCTTGAGATGTGTGATGTTACTCAGACTAGCCACAATGGGTAGTAACATAGACTAGTAACATGCCCATGTGTTACACTAGTCTATGTTACTACCTCTCTATATAGTGGGGAGTAACATATATGTGTGGTAACATGCAACACTTCATTTATTAGGCTATAGACACATCTTGCCTTGATATGTACATGTGATGTTACTCATACTACTAGTAACTAACTATGTTACTACTTTCCTCTCTTTCTTCATTTATTGCGTATTGCCACATCATCTGCTTTATCTAGATATGTGTGATGTTACTACCTATGTTACTCCCATTGGGGGTAGTCTCATACTATAGTAAGACTATACCCACAGTGGGAGTAACATAGGTAGTAACATCACACATATCCACTTCCCTCCATTTCTTCATTTATTGCTTGCCACATCATCTATTTTATCTAGATATGTGTGATGTTACTACCTATGTTACTCCCACTGTGGGTAGTCTGGCTATAAGGAATAGAATAATATATATGTGCTTATTAGTTCGAGGAAAGAGAAGAGAAGCGGGCTCTTGGTTAGTAGAGCTAGCTGCAATAGGAGACCCAAGACACTTTGTGAGGATGTAAGGTGGGCCAACTATTGATAAACTAGTACGTATATAAAACTTATTATTGTACATACCCGCTAAGAGGTAGGTTGTATATGACATGTCAACTTCTTATAGCCGACCCTTGGCTGTATTATTAACCATGCTCTTAGTGAGGTAGCTAGTATATCATAGACGACTAGCTAGTATCAGACTAGCCACAGTGGGAGTAACTTCAACAGTAACACCGACTCCAACTCAACAAACTTGCTTATGTGGCAATAAGTTAATGAGGAGAGAGATAGTTTCAGTAACTTAGATAGTTATTGTAGCATCACATGTCCCAATGCAATATGAGTCTGTAACCTAAGAAATGAAGCTTTGCATCACACCACACTTATGTTACTACCCACTATGAAGGTAGTAACATATATAGTCTAGGGATATGTGTATGTTACCAGTGTACTACTCTCCATTGTGGCTAGCTAGTCTCATACTCCCTCCTTTCCGGTTTACCTAGGCTGGTTGTAATGGTATTATCATAAGCGGTATCATGCATGCCAACTAGACTTTCTGGATGATGTGGCACACAAGAGAGGATGTGGTATCATATCATGATACCGTGCCATATTAAATGTTGTACTACTACTTTGTGTGATTAGTAAGGCAACCTAAGATGTTAACTTATGATACTATGCATTACGGAAGTAGCTAGTATCCTAGCTACACTATCATATATATGCATGATACTACTAGTATATATATGATACTCCCCATTACAACCAGCCTTATAGGGCTCAATTCAAAAATCTCACCAACCAAGGTAGATGGTGAGTGGTGGAATACCTTTTGTAGTTTGCAAGAACACCCAATTAATGCTTTTTTTCCTCAAAAATTTATGTTTTCCAATGTATTAATTGCAATACATGGATGCATATATAATGTACATGCATTGGTCAACTTTCTCTTAATACTTGCATGCAATGATTTAATGGACCTTGGAATCTGGACATGTGATGGGGAACAACCAAATTGAGCCTTATAAAATGGAAAAACTAAAATTTTGAGATAAGCCTATAAACCGAAAAGGAGGGAGTATATATGCATGATACTAGTATATGATCAGCAATACCTCCGTAATGCGCGCATGCATAGTATCATGAGTTAGTATCTGAGGTTCCTTATTAATTACTATGCATGACACAAAGTAGTACAACATTTAATATGATACGGTATCATGATATGATACCACACACCCTCTCTTTCATCATTTAACTGTGTGCCACATCATCCAAAAAGTCTAGTTGGCATGCATCATACCGCTTGATACTCCCATATTACGACCAGCCTTATTAGGGTGGCCATAGTGGGGGTATCATAGCCGGTATCATGCACCCGGGAATAGAAAATATGATGATGCGGCAAAGAAGCAGTAACATAGGTAGATACCGTAACATAGGTAGATACGCCCATATGGGACACCTAGGTGCCTGGGCACCTTGCTTAGAAACCGTTGGATCACACTAAGATGTGTGCACGTGTGATTAGTATTAGTACTAATTCATAAATGCATTAGATTTTTATTAGGAAAAAATTATAGATAATTATTGCTTGATATGAATAGTTAATACCCACCCAAATTAAGCCTATGCATGTCCCCTATGTCATGTAGCTGGGTTTTTTTTTGTGTATAATGGAGGTCGTATTTTTTTTATGTGCGCTCCTTTATTTTTCACTGAGTATCTAATAACTTGAATGAATTACTAGGTATATACATACATAACTCAAAATATCTTAGGTATGTTTTTGTACTCGAAATATGTTGGGTATGTATTGGATACCCATACGTCACGTAGCCAGGCATATACATAGCCATATTTTACTTTACGTACACACGTCGACTGGTTATGTACAATATTTTCCAAGCTTTTTTCGCGCAGCTGGGTATACAAATGTGCAGACACCTTGGGTATTTTCACTTGAAATATATTATTTGATGTATAATATTTTCCTACATTTTCACATAACGGGTATATACATCGACCAGGTATGTATAATATTTTCCTACCCTTTTCATATAGCCTTATATCGTCGACCGGGTTTTACAATATTTTAAATAAGCTAGGTAGTGTATAACCATATTCGATAGTTAGGAAACCAAAATAAAATGTAGTTAGTCAACAAATAAATTATTGTGTATATACATACCGGCATACATACATACTTTAGTTAGTAAGTATGATACCCATTTAAGATAATTAGGAAACAAAAATGTAATAGTTCAAAAATAAATTACTGAATATATACGTACATGCATATGTATATAATTTCGTTGGTAGGTATTAGATACCTGTATTAAACAGTTAGAAAATAAAAATATGTGTATTATATACCTGCAGCAATTTGAACAAAATCAACATTAATACATTTTATTGTATGACAAGTTTTGCATGCCTAATAGTTAGACCCACAAATAAAACATAAGCATGGAAAGTTTTGCATGAAGAATAATTAGAAAACAAATTAAATATATCACAGTTTCCAAAACTAACAAGGTGCCCAGGCACCTGGGTGCCCCATCTATTTTACCTATATATATATATAAATATATATAATAAATGCTATACTACTTTGTGTCATGCATGACCTTAAATACGGTCATCTATGATATATACTCCCTCCGTAAACTAATATAAGAGCGTTTAGGTCACAATTTAGTAATCTAAACGCTCTTATATTAGTTTACAGAGGGAGATAGTACTACTCTATGATACTATATATGAACTATGAAGGTACGTACGCAGTATCATACACTAGTATCATATGCATGATACTATATATATATATATATATATATATATATATATATATATATATATATATATATATATATATATATATATATATATATATATGATACTCCTATATAAGGCTGGCCATAGTGGTGGTATCATAGCTGGCGATGTCATGCACTAAAATAGCAAGTATATATGCTGTTGTGGCAAAAATTAAATATATATAAAGAGGTTAGAGTAACATATAGTAGGTAGCTACCGTATCATGTTAAATGCAATGCTAATTTGTGTCATGCATAGCAATAATATGATATATATATATATATATATATATATATATATATATATATATATATATATATATATATATATATATATATATATATATATATATATATATATATATGATATAGTATACTCTATGTATTATACTATGCCTATAATTAATTAAAGGTAGTATCATATGTACTGCATATCATGATACTAGTATATGACACTCTCCAGTATACTCATGATTTCTTACCACGGAAAAAAAATTGGAGGCGAAAAGATGAACTCATGTTTTCATTCGAACAAAAATATGATGTTAGGTAATGTAAATGTTTTCAAAGAGCACATGGTTCACTCATGAAAGCCGTGTGTCCACTAAACCGTGGCCGATGCATCCCCCCACCCCTCTGCCACGCGCGTCATCTGAGTCGTGCGTTCTGATTGGCCAAAACCCAAACCCCACGGATTGTACGTCTGCACCATTGGATTCTCCTTGATCCAACAGCGATCATCATCCCTTTCGACAACACATGTACATGTTTTCAAATAGCCCCTCCCAAAAAAATGTTTTCAAATAGGACACGGTTCACACACGAAAGCCGTGTGCCTACCAAACCATGGCCGATGCCCCCCTCGCTGCGCGTGCGATCTGAGTCGTGCGTTCTGATTGGTCAGAACCCAAACACCACGGATCGTACGTCTGCACCGTTGGATGCTCCCAGATCGAATGGCAATCCTCAACCATTTCGACAGGAAATGCAGTCCGACTAGGAATTGATTTATATGTAAACATGCACGGTAAATGCCAAAAAAATGTCTTACATATAGTGCACGAGACATGAAATGCGCCAGCAAATCAAACCCGTGGTAAAATTGTGATTGGTTTACGTGCGAAAAATTTAGATGAGAAACGTTGAACTCACGTCTTCATTTCAAAATTAGTACACCTTCATTTCGGACGAAATTATTCTGTTTGTGCACACGAGCGCTTAGAGGCAACTGTTTGCATAGGCCTTTCCGCACGCACGGCGACCGGGGATATTTTTCACCCTTTTCACCTAGGCCGCCAACACCCCCCACCGTCCGCCCGCGTTTCACTCAACTAGTCCACCCAATCTCCTTCGCCAGCTCCCCCCTCCCCCAGATCCACAGCAGAACCCTCTCCGGTGCCGCCCTGCTCACCCCGCCCGTGTGCTCACTCTTCGGCGTCAAGCCTACCTCCACTACCGTTCCCAATACGCGATGGTCCGCACCTCGCCGTCTTCGTTTGCTCGCCAGCCACCTTGACCATATCGATGCAGTAACCCTCGCCTCTCCTGTGGTCCGGTCGGGTTTGCATTAAGAAGCTTGTTAGTTACTGCTCTCCATCGCGGTGAGGCATATTTCAATCCCTCTTCCAATTTCATTTCGTATGTTCCCAAATTGGCTATAATATAACGGAGAGCATATATATGTTCATTATCTACCTTCCTTAATACATATAAGCTGTATTTGTTCCAATAAGTTATTGCCTATTTACAGATCGCGGGCACCCGAGTCACACAAACTTAACAAATTAGCCGTACATTTTCTAAATTATTGCATGGCATGTTTAGAAAGCTTGATACCAAGTTGTTAGTTTTATGCTTATCCTCCTTTCCTGAGTTTCGCATGTGTTCTCTGTAGATGCCGAGTAGCAGCGACAACACTCATTCAGGCCATGTATCTTCATCTGATTCGGACAACCCTAGGTCTTCAGCAGATTGTGAGGGATCAAGTAGTCCTGAACGAGATAGAGCTGCGGTAGTTACCCTTCCGGTCAGGACACGGAGGAACGCTCCAAGGAAGCCCACACACGAGCCTAAAGGTGTATATGAAGTAACCGAGATTGATTTAAAGTCCTGGGCTCCAACTAAACTAGAAAAAGCACACATGAGGTTCAGGAGTGTGTGTGGATTTGTTGGCAGGGCAAGGCTCAACATCAATATGCCGGGGTTTCAGAAGGCTGACACATAAACACGGTGAAGTATAGTCCGGGAGATCATGGATCACTTCAACGTTCCAGAGCAGTGGAGAATGCAGGTCAAACACGCTGCACTGAAGAAGGCTAGGGATGCTTGGAGAAACTGGAAGCACGTGCTGTACAAGAAGTACTTGAGTGAAGGCAAGGACCCAATCCCCGCATACCCCCAAATTACAAAGGCAGACTAGGTAGAATTCAAAAGGGTCAGGGCAACTCCAGAGTTTGCTGCGAAGAGTTTCAAGCAATCAAAACTTCAGAAGAAGAACATACACCCCCACCATATGGGTGTGGAAGGATACTGCGGCATGGAACTACTATCGGAACAGGAGGACAAAGAAGCAGTAGCGGCGGGTGCGAGTCCGGCCTTTAGTGAAATCAAGGGCGAACGCGCCAGAGACTATCTGCGGGCACGTGCAAAGAGGCGTGATGACGAAACTTATTACTTTGAAAACACGTGGCGTAAGCTGTATGAAGTGATGGTAGAGGCTTCCAAGATCCTGGAAGGTTCTCACAGAACTCGAGGCCATGTGACATTACATCCAATGCTCTGGACACAAAAGAGCCCCCTGGCCGTGCAAGGGGTATAGGTGTTAATGTCCCGCATAAAGAGGGCTTTCACACTCAGCAAAGAAGAGAGGCTCAACATGAAAAAGCGAGGTGAAATGAAGCATAATGCATTGTTTGAAAAGTTGAAGAAGGAGATTTATCCGGCTGTTGAAAGGATGTTGAGAGTCAATGATGATGCGAAGACTCTAACAACTGACGGATAACGGCGAGATGGGAGGGGGCGGGCATGGATGATCTTGCTTATTGTGCGACAACCTTTGCACAAGAGTAGGCGTGCATCAGCTGCCCAATGACTTGAGACTGCAGCTGCTCGTGATGATGCTATATCTGATCTATCTGGAATGAAAGACAATGAAGGCGTGCTTACACATTATGAAGGTACATTAAAATGTGCAACAGCCTGGGTTTGCCCACCCTTCTTGGAAGATGGCCTCTTCTTGGACAATGTGCCATTGAAGCGGGCCGTGTGAAGTGCTACGTGGTGAAGTAAAGCACTGGATTCAATGAATTTGCCTGAAGAATGTCCTAGGAGACTCCGATGAGCAAAGGACCTTGGGAGAAACTCTTTGTTACATCACATCCGGTGGCCATGAAAGGAAATAGAGTTCATCGATGAGATTCCTGAAGCCCCGCCAAGAGTAACCACTGTCACCCCTCAACGGTGATTCTCTCCTTGCGAGCAGCTCTCGTCGGTGATGCATCAACTTGTGATCAGCGGACCGACTTTAATGGCGTCTGAGCCATGTCATCCTCCGTCCTAAAGCAGCCGATGGCAAGGCCTACAAGCTGGCGATGATGCACCACGGTTCATATGCCGACCACTTTGAAGCAGCGGGGAGACCAAGCGCAACACATGCTCGGCCAGACCAACGTGGTGGAGCAGATCGCTAAGCGATATGATGTTGAACCGCACGCTAAGCGATCTATAGGTCGAACCGACTTCTCATCGGTCCGTCGGTCCAAGCGCGTGATCAGCATACCAATCGTCGGCACTTCACCTTGACAAACCAGCAGCGTTGGCACGACCTCCTCGACACACCGACAAGTTGGCACCACCTGCGCAGAAACCCGACATAGCTTCAATGCATGGTTAGCAGTCTGATGCCTCTGCTCCTACAACCTAGTGGTCTGTCACTACAGCACCACCAGCTCAGCGGTCCGGCATAGATAAACAGTCTGCTAAGAAGTCCGTACAAGCTTCAACGTCGCTTTCGATGAGTCTACCATGCGAGCAACGGACATTCGCCAAAAATGCTTCAAGTACCAAGAAGGAAGTGGCCAAAAGGCTACACCCACGACCACGAGGAAGCAGCGAGGAAAGTGAAGAGGAAGAGAACAATTGCCTCTTACTTAAAGCACTCATCGCCCAGAACCAAATTAACGACAGCTTGTTGAATCGGGAGTAATATTATTTCTGACGCCATGGATGATGAAGAAGTAGAATTGTTGCTTGCTAAAAAAAAGCAGACGTACTTGAAGCACACAATTACGTCCATGGTCAGCCATTTCTTGTTGGTGAATACTTTGATGAGTGCAGCTCCAGTTGCCGCGAGTTACATGAATATTGCATGGAGTTAGAAGGTCATCACCATTTGCTAGTCCACTACAACAGAGATCATTTCCGACACGATGCTGGTTCCATCATTGTGAGTTTCGAGGACTTACATCTCTTCTTCAACTTCAACGTGCTCGATGCCACTCTTGTTAGATGCGTGATTTTGTAAGTACTTCACAAACTCTGATCAACTTCTCCATACAAGGCTGTAAATGATAAACAACTAACTGCATTTTATTCCTCTCAGGGGATTGAACGCGCAGAGAAGACAAAGTGAGAGTGTGTATTTCATAGATCCTGCATTAGCAAATGGCACAACATTACATGAAAAGGACCGACGGGACAGGGCCATTAAAGGTGGTCGTCCGTATCTTCGAAAACACGTCCCATGCAGAATAATTTCTCTGGCCATATCATGAAGGGTAAGTCAAGTAAACAACCATGCATACACTGATTGTCTTTCAGATTTAGACATCATTCATAAGTTCATGGCTTTCTTAATATGTAGCAATCATTGGATATTGGTATTCATTTTCCAAACAAGAACACAGTTTACTACATCGATTCTCTCAGAGAGTCAACAAGCCTTTCGAGGCAGCGCATCTTCAGCAATTCTTGAATAGGTATTGAATTCTATGATGTTGAAATTAATTTGCATTCATAACTGGTTCAATAATTGATGTTTTTAAAATTCATCATCATTTGCAGTGTGCTTGCATTGTGGGAAACTAAAACAGGGAATCTTTTCAAGAGGAAACTACCTCTGCAGCACGAGATCGTTTCTCCGGTAACACAACGAAATCCATTATTTTCGGAAAATTTATCCAACAGTATGCAAATACCTTTCCTTACACTAGTCAAATGTTCAAGCTTCTAAATAAACCTCTTTCTATTTTGTCCAAAGAAAAAACAATACATCTAACACCGGTTAGGTTGTTCCTAACAGGACAAATACATGACTAATTCTGTACAAAAAATTTCAGTGTCCTCAGCAAGAAGCAGGGACCAACCTTTGTGGATACTATGTTTGCAGACACATGATCTCCATCCGCAAATCTGCGATAGTTGTGGCGATCCTCGCGAATTAGTACCGATAAGTCTATCTTAATTAATATCTTCTACTCCACTCATATGGCACATTCGATCTTAAAAATACTGCAGCACATCTTAAAACCGAGGACCCTGAACCGCTCCCGGCTGGTCAATTGTTGATGGTTCGGAGATTTATCGTGACTTCTTCTGGATCACTACATCAATCCCATTGGTGATAATGAAGATCTCAACATGCCTTCTCCTGAAACATTGAGTAAGAGTTAGCCGCTAAACATATAACGCATGGATCCATTGTTTTCCATCTGATGAGGTTTTCGTATTTCGTACACTATGATTAATTATGTAATGCATATATGTGTGGACAAATCATTGGAATTTAACTACCATATGTTCAATTGCAATTGTTGCGAAATCTGATGAATGTTCTTCCTGTCGACACTATTTGTTCAATTGAATATTGTGGCGAATTTTCTTTTTGCGTGCCGATTCAAAATGGGATATTTATGTTTATTTGTTCAATTGAATATTGTGGCGAATTTGCTTTTTGCGTGCCGATTCAAAATGGGATATTTTTGTTTTAACCTGGCAATTGCTCCGCACACGGTTCAACTAAATGAGTGTGTGCGATCCACATCGGAAAGCATATGTCAATCGTATTGGAACCGTCGGTGATACACAGCTGATCACAAACGATTCACAGCGCTACTACGTGTGCATAGGTTCTCCGGAACTGTTTGTGATATCGTGTTATCGCACACGACAACTGGGAGTAAACCGTGCCCAATGCAAAATACAATCCCAGTCGTATTTTTTTCAGGAAACGTGTGGGATCCCAAACGAAAAGCACACGTCACTCTTGCGGCAACCGTCGGTGATACCTAACAAATCACAAATGGTCTGTAGCACTTGTATGTGTGCGAAGGGGCTCCTGAACCGTTTGTGATAGAACATTATCACAGACGGTAATTGTTGGAAAACGTGTGCGATGGAGTCTATCATGGCAGACGGGTTACGCAGAAAACTTATGTGCGGTAGGGCACAAATCACACACAGTTCATATGTTGGCCCATGTGCCTTACATACTGTTTCCCAAACGGTTCGTTACGACAGATCATATGGTTTCACTGCGTCATTAGAAATGCTTAATCACCGATACCACACGTGCGAAAGAATTTAGTGTGTGCTGCATCACACACGATTACATTTCGGAAGGCCTCTGGATCAACATTCCATATCCGACGGTTTTACGGGTCGTGTGGGAAGGACCCCCTATCGCACACACTCACTTGGCGACGGTTTCGAAGGCCGTCGCGGAAAGGGGTAAAAGCCCGTTTGTTTAGGACCTACGAGCACTAGTGGAGCCCAGGAGTTAGACGCCACTTTCGACGACCCCTACTGCACCGAGGGTGCCTACTACTACGTTCAGGCCGCCGACGACCAGGAGTAGTTTAGGAGGATCCCAGGCAGGAGGCCTGCGCCTCCTTCGATCTGTATCCCAGTTTGTGCTAGCCTTCTTAAGGCAAACTTGTTTAACTTATGTCTGTACTCAGATATTGTTGCTTCCGCTGACTCGTCTATGATCGAGCACTTGTATTCGAGCCCTCGAGGCCCCTGGCTTGTATTATGATGCTTGTATGACTTATTTATTTTTAGAGTTGTCTTGTGATGTCTTCCCTTGAGTCCCTGATCTTGATCGTACACATTTGCGTGTATGATTAATGTACGATTGAATTGGGGGCGTCACATGTTTCGATCCCCTCTGCCCACTGGCTCGCTTCAAATTTCAAACAACATTGTGGGAACCTTTTTATCGTGGAGCTCCAGCCAAGTGGTGCTGAGTGGGCCTGGCTCGCCAGTTTGAGGGATATATGAGATGGAAACTTTTCTGGTTAGCTTTTGCGAGGGTGGGTCACCACATGCGGTGCCACAGACGCCAGGGCATGAGATGGGGTCCATTGAGAGGTTTAGAACCAAGTTGGGAGGCCATATCGCTTTGTCTTGTGCGGCCCAAGGTGGAGCGCAACAAAAGGAGGAAAAGGACCCCACCATCCCATGTACGTCGCAGTGCTAGGATTGGAGGGAGATTGGTGGCAGGAGCTTCTGTGAAGCAACAACAACGCATGCTCATGATGCATTTGGGCATCACATGGGAAGGAGAGACGATTGCATAGGAAGCGATGCAGGCATACTTGGACCAGTTCCCGCACCCGTTACAACAAGAGCATATCACGGTGATTGTAGGATTGTTCTGTTGGCAGGTGCATGTGCTCCCCCTTGGACACACTGTCGATGGGGCAGCACTCTAGTGCTGATCCCTAGGTTGATAGTGTGTGTAGGCCCTCTCCATGGAGGTACCAAATCAAACCATAGTGGTGTGGAACGTCCGGGGTATTAACAACCCAGCAAAGAGAAACGCAATAAGAAATATTATTTCCTGTTCGGGCACGAGTGTGGCATGTTTGCAAGAAACGAAGGTGCAAACCATGAACCTGCAACTGGTTCAGCAATGTCTTGGCCCCGGCTTCGACTGTTTCTTCTACGTGCCGGTAGTAGGAACTTGTGGTGGTGTGCTCCTTGCATGCAAATCGTCTAACACCCAAATGTCGAATCCGCACGTCACACAAAACACAGTAACATCATGGATCCAATTTGGCGAGCATGGTTGGTGGTTCACGGGGGTGTATGGCCCACATGAGGAGGTGGACAAGGTGGGTTTTCTGCAGGAGCTCCGAGACATTAGAGAATTACATGCAGGTCCCTGGATGCTCATAGGGGACTTTAATCTCATCAAGGACCCGGAGGAGAAAAACTAATGACAGAATCAATCGCCGCATGATGGGGAGATTCAGAAGATGCATCAATGATCTCAAGCTTCTTGAGCTTTACCTCAACGACAGGAGGTACACGTGGTCTAACGAGCGACGGATGCCAACTCTGGAGAAATTGGATCGGATTCTCGTCTCGATGGACTAGGAGCACGCGCATCCGGCGGCCTTCCTCTCGGCCTTGAGTACTAGGGTGTCCGATCACTGCCCCTACATCTTGTGCTCGACACCAACCTACAGCGAGGGAGAAGATTCCACTTTGAATCTTTCTGGATGAAGGTAGGTGGGTTCCAGGATGTTGTCCGATTGGCATGGACGAGTGAAACCGGGGAGCGGAACCCTTTCAAGTGGCTGGCGGCAAAGCTCAAGGCCACAGCTAGAGCATTAGCGACTTGAAGCGATCGGTACATTGGCAGTATTAATCAGCAACTACTCATTGCTACGGAAATTATCTTGCAGCTTGATATTTCCATGGAAAGTAGGCCTTTGACTGATGAGGAGACCAATCTGAGGCGCATGATGAAGCAGAAGCTCCTCAGATTGGCATCCCTACAACGCTCAATCACTCGACATCGTTCTAGGGTGCTTTGGCTCAAGGATGGGGACGCATGTACTGAGTTCTTCCACACATATGCAAGCCATAGAAGACACAAAAACTTCATCTCCAAGCTACAAGTGGAAGGTGTAATCACTTCCGATCATGATGAGGTGGCAGAGACCGTGGATTCATTCCTCGCTAATCTTTTGGGAGAGGCAGCGGATCGAGCATTCAAATTGGACTTGCATGAGCTTGGGCTGCCGGACAAAGAGTTGGAGCATCTTGACTGTGACTTCACAGAAGAGGAGGTATGGGCCGCCGTTCGAGCGCAAGGCCTGGAAAAGGCATCAGGGCCGGATGGGTTCCCGTCTAGATTCTATGTGGCCTATTGGAGTATCATAAAAGAGGATATCATGGAAGCTTTTGGAGCTTTTGGGATGATGGGTTTTCGAGGGTTGACGCCCATAAACCAGACCTTTGTCACGCTTCTTCCCAAATCTGCGACAGCGATTGAGATCAAGGACTTCTGGCCGATCAGTTTGATTCATAGCTTCTCAAATCTTGTCGCCAAAGTCATGTCCTTGCGGGTGGCCACCGAGATGCCAAACATTGTTGGAACTCACCAGAGTGCATTCATCCAGGGGCGTATTCTGCACGACAACTACATGTTGGTGCAAGGCATGGTACGGTGGCTCCAATCGACTAAGAGGCCGGCGATGATGCTAAAGTTGGATGTTACAAAGGCTTCTGACATAGCTGACTGGGCTTTTCTGCTGGAAATATTGCGCCACTTGGGCTTTGGAGATAAATGGATCGCTTGGGTGGCCGGTCTGCTGGCCTCCTCCTCGACACGGATCTTGATCAATGGTGTCTCGGACGAGGTTATTTACAACAAGTGTGGATTCAGGCAAGGGGACCCCCTATCCCCTCTTCTCTTCATCATGGTCATGAGTAGCCTACACGCCTTGCTCAACCATGCGGCCGACACCGGCTGTCGTGGGAAACCACAGCCACCTATGGGGCCATGAGCCCCTTTTGGTTTGGCGATATGATGCATGGGCACGTTGCACAAAGAGCGAAGAAGCATAACACAGCGTGGGAGAGATCACGCGAGAAGTTTTACCCAGGTTCCAGCCGCCACGAGGCGTAAAACCCTACTACTGCTTTGATGGATTGATGGTGGAAAATGGTGGAAAAACACATCGCTCATGCCCGGCAAGGTTGCCTCCGGGCGAGAGTGGCTACGCGCGTATGAGTGTGAGGAGGCCTGAATCCTTTCTACAGTTTCCATGGGCCTCCTATTATAGATCAAGGGGTCACCACAGTGGCAAATCAGTCTTTCCATACTGATTAGATAGCAAATAGTGCTGTCATACCTAACTCTGCAGGCTAACAGAGCGCATTAAATGCACCGCTCAGTGTCACATCACAGCTTGCCCGGCAGGCCCTGCCGGGCTGTTTTGCCAGCTTCGCACCTGCTTGCTTGACACATCTCAAGACGAGTGTTGCTTGGAGGTATTTTCTGTAGGAAGTGGCTGACATGTGGCAGGGAGTAGCCACTTAGTCACTTAGGAGCTTGACACCGCACTGATCGATGACGTGCGTCGCTGTGAGGTGGTGCGATGGAGTGGTTTTGCCTCCATGAGCCCCAGCAGGCCTGCCGGGGCGATCTTCGGGGGCTTGCTTTCGGGGTAACCCCACCCTCGTCAGGCTCGCCTGCCCGGCAAGGGAGGTTCTTCTCGTAGTAGTATCTTGTCTCTCTGGCTAGTCTGGGTCCTCTTGATCTGCACGTTGGTCCTTCAAAGAACTGATCCCTCGTGCTTTGATCTGATCTTGGTGCTATAATCTTGTTCTTGGGCATGTGCACAGTCTGGGCAATGGACCCAGGATTTGTTGCACCGACAGGAGCCCCGGGCCTGGCCTAAATGCGCTGCCGGGCGTTGTCGGGGTAGGCCCTAACCAGTGCACAGGTAGAGGCATAAAAGTGGCTCGCCCCTTGAGATCTTCCTTGCTTCTCCATTAACTCGAGCCCGGGCCGGTCTTCGGTTCTTCTATGTGTCGCGTAACGCCAATCATGGTGGGGCCACTCTTGTAATGGCCCGTGAATGACTTTAACGCACGGGCGAGTAACTGCCAATTCACTGTTCCCGCCACGCCCTTATCCTTAGCCACGTATGCTACATGCATCAAGTGGGGTAGGTAACGGGGGTGCGTGGTGCGGAAGAGCATCAAGGTAGGGGCCTGGTCTTCTTGGATTGGTGGAGGAGGGCGGCGGTTACCCATCATGGGTTCAGCTCTCTTCCCCGACCCGCCTATAAAAGGAGGGGCAGGGGAGGAGCGGAGGCATCCATCCTCACATCCCTTCTCCTCCATCCTCTGCTTTCTGCTAGGTATGTTGAAAGGGAGAGCCCGGGGCCAGGCCCCGGGCCTTAGCTCGGGGTTGGTGACGCCAAATGCTCGTGATGATGCTGGGGGAGTGAGTATGGTCCAGGTCCAGAGGAGGTGCGGCACGCGAACCGTCCGTGGTGTAGGAGATATCAAGCTTTTCCCATTGTGGTGAACTGCTTGTCTCCTCTGCCTCGACCAGCCGTCTGGGGAGTGTTGGATCTTGCCGCGAGCCACTGCGGCCCGTCAGCCTGGCGACCAGGTTCATGGAGCCTTCAACGCCTGTTCAGGATGCAGGGCTCAGGATCATTGGTTATCCCAGCACCGCTCCCTTCAGCAGAACCGGGGCTGATGCTGAAGAAAGGGGCGCCTTCCTGCCCGCCAAGGTGGGGAGCGGCGCACCTCGAGTGCCCTGGCCGTCTTGGCTTCCGGCCACTTCTTCAGGGAAGGTGACGGGCCGGGGGTCTGGCGTCTCCCTAGAGTGGTGGTTGTCGGTGTCAAAACCGGCGGATCTCGGGTAGGGGGTCCCGAACTGTGCGTATAGGCGGATGGTAACAGGAGGCGAGGACACGATGTTTTTACCCAGGTTGGGCCCTCTCGATGGAGGTAAAACCCTACTCACCTTGATTAATATTGATGATATGGGTAGTACAAGAGTAGATCTACCACGAGATCAGAGAGGCTAAACCCTAGAAGCTAGCCTATGGTATGATTGTTGTTAGTCCTACGGACTAAAACCCTCCGGTTTATATAGACATCGAAGAGGTTAGGGTTACCTGAGTCGGTTGCAATGGAAGGAGATCTACATATCCGTATCGCCAAGCTTGCCTTCCACGCCAAGGAAAGTCCCATCCGGACGCGGGCGAAGTCTTCAATCTTGTATCTTCATAGTCCGAGTCGGCCACAGGTCATAGTCCGGCCATCCGGACACCCCTAATCAGAGTCCCTCGGTAGCCCTGAACCGAGGCTTCAATGGCGAGCGAGTCCGGCCTTGTGATTTGTCTTGGCATTGCAAAGCGGGTTCCTCCTCGAATACTTCATAGAAGATTTTGAACACAAGGATAGTGTCGGCTGTGTAAAATAATTTCCACATACCACCGTAGAGAATAATATTTACACACATCTAATCTCTGGCGTATTTAGCGTGTCATCCTCACGGCACGGCCAAGCCTTTATTGAATCATTTTCTTGTCCCACCTCGGTAGCGTTTAGCGGCGGTTTCCTTAACACGTCTTGTCAAAGCGGAGATCGTGTCCCCTTATTCAGGATTCTCATCAATACAGGCGTGGGTAACCCAACCGTGCCATTAATTCTGTGCTTGGGAGATAAGCGAGTTTTACCAGGCTGGTGGGGGCACATAGTCCCGTCCGCCCATATAAGGGATAAGGATCCACCTTTTCCATCTCGCCTTCTTCCTCCTTTGCTTATCCATTTACTGCACTCGAGCTCCAACGCCCAAGTCCGCACACCCGCCTCAACCTTCTCCGGTCATGTCCGGCGGGAGGCAGGTGGATGGTCTCCTCCGTCACGGAGGACACATCAAGAAGTTGAGGAGGCTGGATACTTGTCTAACGACATGCGCACGGCTCCCGGACAAGGGCAGCTCATCCCCACCCAGGCCCCATGAGAGGTGGTGTTCCTCTCCACTTCCTCTGCGGACTAGGTTTTCCACTTCACCCATTTGTGCAGGGGCACATGTTCTACTCGGCCTGGATTTCCACGATCTGGCCCCGAACCGTCCTCAACATCTCGGCGTTTATAGTGGTGTGAGGCTTTCCTCCGCATCAAGCCCGCCCGACTTATGGCTGAAGACCTTCAATGTCAAGCGAAGGTAGTGGCGCCAACAAGCGAGTCTTGGGCGCCATGATGGGCAAGATGCCCAACGTTACATGGCTCGAGGGCTCCTTTGTGGAGACCATAAAGGGGTGGCAATCGGGGTGGTTCTACATCATCGAGCCGCGTGACCCTAAATGGGCATCGGCCCCTGAATTCCGATCTAGCTTCCCTACAAGGCTCACCTCCTGGAAAGAGACGGGCCTGTCATGGGGTAATTCAGAAGAGCAGACCGGACTCCAATCCTGCGTCCAAGACCTGGTGAACAAAGAGGTTAAACTCGTCAACTTAGTCCAGGTCATGCGCATCCGCCGGATCCTCCTGTGTCAACGACGGGCCTTTAACTTATGGGAGTTCAACCCGGCCCAGCACCAAACTCTGACAAGGCTCTTTGACACAATGCGAGGATGCTTGGAAGGTGCTATTCAAAGCGGCGAGGTTCCCCTCCATCACGAGGATCGTTGATTCGCGCAAGCGACAAGCCAGCGTAGTAAGCTTATTTTACCCTTTACGGGATACTTGTTTTCATAGTTTAACTCTATCACGGGACCTAAGCTCCGTTCCTTTGTGAGAATGGCGAAGAAGGCAGACGGATCGTATGCTGGCTCCTTTGCCGAGATCCAGCAGCGCCCACTTGGCGGGGCTGCTGGTCCCGGCCTGCGTGGTGCAGAGAAGAAGGCCAAGAAGCAGGCCACGGGAACTCGAAAGAGTTCGGCGCCCAGTGGTGTCGGACTCATCGTCCGATGACTCCGGCGGACTCCTCGTGAAGATGAGGAGGAGGAAGAGAGTCTCTCCCGGTGAAGGAGAGAAGAAAAGGAAGGCCACCCCAGCTGGGAGGGCGGAGGGTCAGAAGGAAGGACCCTTCCTCCGGACTAATCCACCAACGCCGGCGGCGAAGAGGAGTGGCCATCGAGGCCAAGCCCTGGTGAAATCGTAAGTTCAGGATATCAGAATAACTCATGGCGTTCCTTTGTTGCAGTACCTTCGGCGTCGGATATAATCATGCAGTCCGCCCAAGGCCGGGTTCGACGCTTCGTCGAGCGGTTCCCTGGGTTCGTCGGATGTGAACAAGGTGGAGGTGGGGTGGCGGATGACGCCGAGGTGGCGTCCCAAAAGGTGCCAAGCCAGGAGGAGGTGGTCCTGGAGGCGCCGCAAGGCGACCTCCCGGACTCCAGGAGGAAAAGGGATAAAACCCCAAAGGGCTCTAAGTCGGCCCTAGGCGGACACCTGCTTGTAACCTTCAGCGGTTTCCGGCATCCGTGGCGGCCCCTACTAAGAAGGGCAAGCCTATGCGCCGGTGACCTCAAATCCAACCAGGAGGCACGGATAATCTCTTTGGGGTGCTTGGCGCCTCCATCGATGAGAGCACCGCACTATTATGAGTGCGGTGATCCGAAGCTTCGATCCGCCAAGGCGGGCTGGCGAAGCCTATGTCAGCCTTCTAACGAGGCTTTGAGGTATGCATTTAAGATATGTAAAAATATTACCGCATAGACAGTAGCCCACGATGCTCGGTTTGGTGTTGGAAAAGAAAAGCCCGGCCGAGGATCAAGATATCTGAAGAGTCTAACATAAGTATGTCAATATGGGAATGCGAGGCTGTCTTTCTTGACCTCTGCCTTGACTTTGGAGGTTAATGCATTGAGCGAGCCTCGGCGGTGCGAGGACAGGCTCGGCCTTGCCAAGAAGCAGCTCGAGGACAAGGAAGGTAAGTAATACCTTATGTAAGTATATAATAAAAAAGATGTGGTTGCAAAAATAGCAGGATCAGCGTGGGTATCACGGGGCCACGAGCGAGGTGGCGACCACGAAGGAAGCGTTGTCAAGGCTGAAAACAATGCGGCCGTGGAGTGCACCGGCGAGAAGAAGGAGGCGGCGGGTGGCGGCGGTGCAGCAAACTCGAGGCTCTCGTGGAAAAACACGAGAGTTTGGAGTGTGACTCAAAGACTCGAGTCAGAGCTCGCCTCGGCGCTTGAGGCGCCAAATCTGCAAAGCGAAGCCCAAAAAGCCCTCCGAGAAATTGAGGCGATGAAGAAGATAGCGGCGGGTAAGGCATTCTTTATGCAAAGCAAGCACGGGAAAGTGAATTACTTGTTACTTACCCGAGTCAAGACTCTCGGGGAGCATTCGCAGATCTTCCCGAAGTGTGTCAAGCGCAGCCGCATTCTCTTGAGCCAAGAGGGCTCGGCGAAGAAGGTGTTCTGGTCTTAGTATCTTGAGGCGGACACGGTGCCCTTAGCGACCAGGTGAAGCGACTAGTCGAGCTCCATAAGGTGGCGAACAGGCCATGAAGGATCTCGCAATCGGTGTGGCACAGGGGAAGCCATGCACAGGAGCTACTTGAGTTGGTAAAAGGCGGCTGGTGGATCTGTCAAGGCTTGAAGTCATCAAGCGCTCTGTATGCATCGAAGGTGCGGTAGGGCCCTTGCCGTGCTAAAGTGCATTGGGGCAAGATGAATGTTGAGAAGCTTGTGGCCAGACGGACCTCCGCCGGGCAAGGAGCACCGCAAGCCGAAATGTATTATGAGGCGTCTGAAGGTGCCGCCGTATAGCCGATGAAGTGCTCCAAAGATGTAAAATAAACTTCGCATTTGTAATCTTATGCGCTAAAAACTTGTTTCATATCGCTAAGCAAGCGCTTTTGAATTTAAAATATTACCTTACATAAATTTGTTTATCAAAATTGAGAGATGGCGAGTCGTAAACTTACGCCCCCATGCTTGAGTCTTTGGGGTGTTGGGATAAACTTGGCGCTCTTTTCCCATTATTGGGTCCTTTGAGGCGCTCAACACAACAAACAAAGCAATGGGACTATAATGCTTGAACACTCTCACTTAGCCATAGAATTCTATAATTTTAAATTTGGTGAAGCCCCTAGTATTCGGAAGACCGAGTTGGGGCACTATCCACACCTAGGCGGACAAAGCCGACTCCTCGCTCTAAGCGGCATAAGTCTTTAGGGACTCGAAAACCTCTCGAGCAGCGACCAGCTCTCGCCCTATCATAACGGCCAGTTTTAACTTTCTCCTTGAGGTGCTTAGCCCGGCTCAGCAGAGGCACAATGTGATGGTTCTCCCGATGCTACCTTAGCGATATAGCAGAACGTAAGGCACCAAAACATGGGGCAGGCAAACCCAACTATTGACCCAAGACATGATTGAACCGATGCATATAATGCTATAAGTTGAAGGTGCCGCACTCATGAGAGTGTTGGACTTCTCACACCATATTAAGAATGCGTAAGCCCCTGGTGTATTAGCCGTACCAAAGTGTCACGGTTGCATAATGTCATAACTGAACATATTTTTTATAAAAAAGGTAATGCAATAATAGACAAAAGCTATGCATTGTTTATTGAAAAGTATCGGTGAAAGCGAGCGATACAAATAGTGCGATAAGCAAGAGATGGGAATATTTGACATGTCCCCCCTCCAGGGGCGAGCTGCGGGATGATATGTGAAACAAGTATACTGCTCGTTATAGAGACCACCTGGACACTCGACGTAGCTTTCTTCCTCCCCGGATTTTGCATCGTGTGTTCGGCGATTATGCTGCCGGACAGGCCTTCCGGAAAGTGGAGTCCTTAAAGTAAGAAAAAAAAAGAATGACAAAATCGGGATCCTTGTGCGGTTGAGCGCATTTTGGGCGTCTTGCGTGGTCGTGCCTCCCCTATGCCCATGCTATTTCGGGCGTAGTTATGTCGAGCAGTATTGGTTTCGCAATTTCGCGAGGGCTAGGGTTAGGGCCGCATTGATCTGGCGTGGTCGGAGCGTGCGAGGCGGTCTTGTTATAAGTTACTCGGCAGCAGCGGTGTCCGTCGTTTAATGGCGGTTGGAGAATTCCTTGACGGCTGCTTTGTACTTCCGCCGCGAGGGCCGCCATATGCTCCTCCGTCCGGGAAGGCGTTCGGTGTTCCATTGACCGTAATGACTCCTCGAGGGCCTGGCATCTTGAGCTTGAGGTATGCATAGTGCGGCACCGCATTGAACTTTACCGTCACGGTTCGTCCAGAAAGCGGTCGCGTGATAGCCCGCTGCGGAGCGGGACTATGTTAAAGATTAACTCCTCGCTTGGAGATTATCAGGGATCCGAAGACCACCTCAAGTGTGGCGAGCACTGCAGTTGGCCTCTACACCTGGTATGGCGCCTTTAAAGGTCGTCTTTGTGGGTTTAATCCTTGAGGATCTATGCCCATTTTACGCCTTTGTATCACGATAAAGCGAGTTAGACTCGCCACCGTCCATAAGGACTCTCTTGAGTGAAATCCGTCAATGATTGGGTCTAAAACCAATGCGGCGAATCCGCCATGGCGGATGCTAGTGGGAGTGATCCCTTGATCAAAAGTGATGGGCGGGAGGACCATGGGTTGAACTTTGGGCGGCTGGCTCCAGCGGATATCGTCCTGAGTGCGCTTCCGCTCCCTTTTGGGTATGTGGGTTGCGTATATCATGTTCACCGTCCACACTTGTGGGGGGAAACCCTTCTGTCCCCTATTGTTCGACGGTCGGGGCTCCTCCTCGTCATCGCTATGCAGCCCCTTGTCATTGCTTTCATCTTTTAACTTGCTTTCCTGCTTGAACACCCAACAATCCTGTTTGTGTGGTTGGCTGGTTTTTTGAAGTGTCGTGTATACGCACGGCGATCAAGTATTCAGTCCAAATTGGACGGGCCCGGAGTATTTCTTTTGAATGGCTTTTTCCGCTGACCGGGTTTAGAGCCTCTGAATCCGACATTAACTGCCGTATCCTCTGCATTATGCGCCGTTAATGCGGCGCTTTTGCTGTTCTGACGCGCGACGCCAATGATGTCCTTGGTATCCGAATTACCAAGGATCTTGGTCATATTATTACTATGAGCTAGCCAGCTGTCTTCTCAGCGCAAAAGTGGGTCATGAGTGTCGTGAGGATGCCATGGATTTGGCTTTTCTGTCCTAGGTGCGGGCAAGCCACTAAATCACGGATGTTATGCTTGAAGGCTGCAAGGTCCTCTGCGTCCGGACGATCGACTATTTGATTTTCTTTGTTAGGAACCGTGTCGAATTGCTGGCGATTCCTCGGCTGCTGAATTATGTGGCTTAGGTCATCGGCGTCGGTGGTCACACATAGGTGCCACAGGAAGTTGTCGAGGAATGCGGCTTCCAGGTCCTCCCAACAACCAATTGATTCTGCTGGCAAGCTGTTAAGCCAATGCCGAGCTGGTCCTTTAAGCTTGAGTGGGAGGTATTTGATGGCTTGTAGATCATCACCGCGGGCCATGTGGATATGAAGGCGATAGTCCTCGATCCATACCGCAGGGTCTGTTGTGCCATCGTATGATTCGATGTTTATGGGTTTGAAACCATCGGGGATTTGATGATCCATTACTTCATCTGTGAAGCATAGTGGGTGTGCGGTGCCTCTGTATTGGGCTATATCACGACATAGCTCAAATGAACTTTGTCTGTTGTGTTCAGCCCGGCCGGATTTACCATATCCAGAATAGCCGGTTATAAATCACGTGTGTATAAGGCGCCCATCCGATCCATAGATCGATCTTGTTTTCCTTGCCCTGTCCTCCAATATATCTCGCGAGTGCGGCGCATTTCCCGTGCCTTGGTATTCTTTGGCGGCTTGAAGTGCGGCTTGAGTGGAGGGCGAGAGGCCTCTCTGTCATGACCACGAGGTGGTCGGTCGGCGTATCATGCGCTGGTGATGTAGGTCTAGGTGCTTCTTCCTCTAATCGAGTAGCGACCTGCGTTTTAGGTAGCTCTTGGAGGCGTTGAGTTCGTACTCTTGACGCAAGGACATCAGTCCATCTGTCGGCTAGCAAGTCTTGGTCAGCTCTAAGTTGTTGCTGTTTTTCTTGAGGCTGCTCGCCATGGCCATAAGCCTGCGTTTGAAACACTCTTGTTCGGCCAGGATCCTCGGGCATGACAAATTAAAGTAAATAAATGAGGCTTGCCTGCGTCTTGAGAGGAGGCATGTAATTATCGTCCTCTACCTCTCTCATGCGCGCTCTCTCATGAGGCTGGCTTCTCCATCCTCTGTCTGAATCCTCTTTGGAGGGTTGTCTTGACCTTGTCAAGGGGTGTTATTGTCTCCGGTGCGGAATCACCTTTTCTGTGGCGGGATTTAAGCGGCGCTTGGCCTTGGTGGCTTAGGCTATTTCTTGGAGGGTCATCCTCCGTTGTTCCATCGCCGTTCCTTCTTTTGGGGTGTCCACCATGTATATGTCATATGGCGAGTGGCCTTCGGTGCCCTATAAGGCTGGTTCTTATTCATCTCCGCATAAATCGTCCATACCGTCGATGTCTTTGGAAGTCAGTCGAGCATGTCGGTTAAATCATCGACAGTGGCTATGAAGTGGGTGGTGGGTGGGGTTTGAATTCTTCGTCGTCCGCATCCCAACCTTGCTGACCATAGTCCGGCCAGGGCTCTCCCGATAAAGAGAGACTTTAATGAATTCAGAATGTTGCCAAAGGCGATTCTTTGAAAGATGTCATGACGGTGAACTCCATGATCGGCCCAATCGGATTCGGTTGGCGGCGCGAAGGTTCGGAGTTAGGAAGGAGTCCGGCACCTTAGAGTCACGAGCCGCCAAAGGACAGGTATGGTGTTGGCTCGATCACCGTAGAGATTGCAGCCCTGGCGGTGTCCAGCCACCGTCCTCGATTGGCTTGATCGGCTCCGAGCTAAGGGTCGGGCCGGACCTGTATGCGACCTCGGAGACCTTTGACCGTGCGAGCTAGATCATGCCCATCGTATGTGATCGGGCGCTTGGCTGTGGCTCGAACCGTCGAGATCAAGCCTCCGGACGTCGGCCGTGTAGTTCAAACTTCAAATCTGACACGATGGCGGGCGTAGCTTTCAATCTGCTCCGGATGGCCATGAATTGGCCCGATGCAAAATCGCGAATCTGAAAATCTGTCGGGGAGAAAAGTCTCACCTGGACGCATCATCGTTGATGATCGAAAGACCATCGGGCCTAAAAGTGGCAGCGGAAGGAACTCTCAATGAAAGCACCAATGTCGATTGTCAAAACCGGCGGATCTCGGTGGGGATCGGGCGTGCGTCTAAGCGGATGGTAACGAGGCGAGGGACTCGATGTTTTACCGAGTTGGGCCCTCTCGATGGAGGTAAAACCCTACTCTGCTTGATTAAAATTGATGATATGGGTAGTACAAGAGTAGATCTACCACGACGCCGAGAGGCTAAACCCTAGAAGCTAGCGTATGGTATGATTGTTGTTAGTCCTCTGGACTAAAACCCTCTGGTTTATATAGACGCGAGAGAGGTTAGGGTTACCAGTCGGTTGCAATGGAAGGAGATCTACATATCCGTGTCGCCAAGTTTGCCTTCCACGTAAGGAAAGTCCCATCCGGGACGGGGCGAAGTCTTCAATCTTGTATTTTCATAGTCCGAGTCGCCACAGGTCATAGTCCGGCCATCGGGACACCCCCTAATCCAGGACTCCCTCAGTGGTGATGGAGAGAAAACGAGGGAAGACGGGTGGCAGGGCGTCAGGTCGGAGTATGATGTCACCGACGCCTTCGTCTCCTACTGGCAACCTACCACCTCGTCTTTCTACTCTTCCCTTCCCTCCCCGGCACCATCATCACCAGTCTCTTCGGGTGATAACTAGGGAGGGATGTTTCCTTGGTGCCTTCGCCCCCCTCCAGCAGTCTTCCAGCTGGGCTTTCATGGTTGGTCCCACTGGTGCTTGAGTTGGGGCGTCTTGCTGGTCCTGGAAGTGGTGACCAGGGCACCGCTGAGCTGCTCTCCATGCCCCTCCTTCCCAGCCTCGCCACTCCTGATCTTGTCAGGCTGCGCCCGGCAGGCCATGACGGGACCGGTGTGGGCTCCTGCTTGGGCGCTCCATTAGTATTCTCCTCTTCCCACCGCAATACCTGGCGGAGGGAAAACGAAAACAGGAGATTACGGGGCACTTATATTTTTTTAATATTAAATCTGTAGGCACTTGCCAAATTTTAGTTCAAGTTATGCAATCTCTTGAACCCATGTTTGTGTCCTGTAAGGCATGTACTTGTTTGGTCAGCATATTTAGTGAAAAAGATAAACCTTGCCGGGCACTCGTGCATGTAATATGTCCATCAGGGGCGGAACGCCTCTATACTTTTAAGTAAACAAGTTTCCCCCGGCAGGCTATCCTGCCGGTACCCTCAGTTTTGTTGTCACGGAGTTAGGTCTACCGGGCACAAATCATGAAGAGGGACCAGCCCCCTGACGGTGCCCTGGACTAGGGAGTACTCACCACGTCATCTCCCAATCTGTTAGATTGGGCCGAGGAGCCACATGGCGTATACTCATGGGCCAGTCCGGACAGCTGCCGCATACTGGGAAGATTCCACAAGACTTGGCGATCAAGACAAGGACTCCTCCCCACCGGCGTATTCGGCTAGGACTCTTGTTATCCTAGGCCTCTGGTGCATTATATAAACCGAGGCCAGGCTAGTCGATAGAGATATACAACAATCATACCATAGGCTAGCTTCTAGGGTTTAGCCTCTACGATCTCGTGGTAGATCAACTCTGGTAATACTCATATTCATCAAGATCAATCAAGCAGGAAGTAGGGTAGTACCTCCATAGAGGGCCGAACACAGGTAAACATCGTGTCCCTTGCCTTCTGTTACCATCCGCCTTAGGCGCTTACAGTTAGGGACCCCCTACCTGAGATTAGCGGTTTGACACGATATTGGTGCTTTCATTGAGAGTTCCGCTGTGTGATCGGCAAAAGGATCAATGGCTCGACTGTAGATCAACTGTGACGTCGGCTTCTTCGTCACCGGCTCGACTGGTCACCTTGGTTGGACCGAAGACTGCGCCCTACCTCCGATTGTCATGTTCGGATGAGGGCCTTCATCAACATCAACTCCGATCTCTATCAAGATCATGGAGGAATCATCGAGGGGCTTCGGGTGCTCCGCGTCAACATTGACCTCGAGCGGCCGTCTTTTTTCACGGACGGCGAACTTGTATCCGCCGCCACCGCCTCCTCAAGTGTCGTTTTAACGATTGCTTAAGTGCAATAGTTCGGAATTGAGTCTACAACAATCCTGGAAAATTTCGTCGAGTTCCGATGGAGGAATCTCTGGCAATCCACGATATACTGGAGCCCTGTCAAATCTGGACAGGAATCTGGGCGAGTTTAGGGCGTGGTGTCCAACTTCTAGCTCGGACGTCCTTTGGAAGATCCAACCGTTGATCGGCTGCGGAATTCCTATATCTATCACCCCCTCAGAATTTCAGCTCGATCCGACCGTCCAAACTCCGGGAACCTTCCGATTAGTACATCACTTTTCGGATCTGTCTTCTGCGCGAAAACGAATCCGACCCGAGTTCGTCTTTTTTTATGAACGGGATTTCGGACATCCTTTTTGAAGAAAGTTTTGTATGGGGTATTGTATTTTGTTCCCGAAAACATCCCACTAACTTTAAAATCCTTTGAACATGATCTTCAACATCATCTTTGGTGTCAAACTAGTCCGGCAATATTGCTCCACGGTGCCGACTTGCGCTGAACACGTCGTCACTTTGTTGAGCGAGCTCAACTTCTTGGATCATCATCTCGGCAATCCGAACAAGAGTTGACATCGCAAAGGATAAATCATCACCAACGCCGCCCCCACGGATTACGGGCGGGCACACGGCATTACCGCCTGCGGTCACTTCATCAAGCGGCATTGACCACATCACGACACTGCATCGGTAGGGCGCCTTTATTGCTCCTTCAAGCGGTGTCCATCATGCCAACCTACTTCAACTCATCGGTGACGCCGAGGCCCGACATCTCGGCTGGACCGGGATTCATCATCTCTTCATCAACCTACTCCGGTGACTTTGGCGTCACCAGCCGACCAGCTTCGTCACGATTAGCTGGACCGAGGGCTTTGCCTCGACAAGCCAACCTTTGCCAGCATTGCGATGCCGTCGCTTTATCGCCCATCAGGCAATGGGTGTGCGGATCGAGTTCCAATTTTGGGAATCACCTTCCTTTGGATTGTTACAACAAATAAACCAGGTGATATTAATCCTAGTATGTTTTGCTTGTTTGGGTTCATTTTTCCCAAGGAATTATTACTCTGGTTTGTCCATCATATGTACACAGGTCTATCAAATGGTGACCACATTATCGACGGACGCATGGTGGTTCGGTCAGTTTCCGTACATAGTCCGTGACGCATACATCCGAACCGGACCCACTGTGTAATTCAGGCTTTGCCCGACTTCTTGCATCACTGCAAGCATACTGCATCGACATTGACTTGGCTGACCATATTTCTTTTATTACTCACTTTGCAGAAATAATTTATTATGGAACATTTATTATTATTATTATTATTATTATTATTATTATTATTATTATTATTATTATGATTATTATTATTATTACTATTACCCCCGGTTTGCACTATTTTTTGTGCATAGGAAAATGATCCAGCCGGACTATATACTTTGGCGTCACCTTGGCTGGACGGGGGGCTTCGTCAACACTTCATTACCCCATGTCGGTGACTTGGCATCACTCTGCCGACCTGCATTGACCGTGCTATGTCACCACTTGAGTCCGAGCTCTTTGCTCCGCCACCTCGGGACGGCTTGGGATGGAACCTTGTCCCATCAAGCTCGGACGCGTCATCAATACGAACACATTAACCAGCTAAGTTGCCTTCATGCTCAAAGTTTTAAATTTTTAACTTGTGTTGAGTTCGATCAAGCATTATACTTTTTGGAAAAAAGTAGCTTGTAAAAATTTCCTTGTCAAACTTTGTTTGTGACGGACAAATTCAAATACCCAGTTCACTTGGGGCTTCTTTCATGAAGCCTTTCCTCTTGCATATGATTATACTTATGCGGCTTCGTTCCTTGTTCATGTATTCATACAATATGCACCATATTGACAAGCGATTTTCAAGCTGGGTTGACTTGCTCTGTGTTTACCCCTCGTTTCGATTGTTCGGCTAGGGAGTAAAGGGAGCACCTCTGCGATTTTCACGATCGGGTCACCCGAGCGGAGCTCAGGCTGAGGTGAAGCCGAAGGTAGCACTCTTCTTGTTTTCAATAATGGTGACACTAGCGGAACTCATGAGTACAAAAATCTATTGCACAAGTCTCATATTAACAATGAGCACCGAAGAAAGGTATCGGTGGGGTACTATTTTCTTGAAGATGCTTCTTACACTTTATCGATAATATAGCATAAGTTCCTGGCGCGCTTTATGCATTACAACCTTATGACCTGATTGCCTGGTTATCAGAAACACCGTCGATATTCTCGACAGGTTGAGTACATAACACTTTTCGGTCTTTGACCGAAGAGGGAGAAGCCGACGGTCGGTTAAGACGCGTTTTTCGGGTGAATATAGATATGATATAAGTACTTCGGTCCATACAATCATTCTTTTACCCAAGTCACTCGGGTGCTCTTAAATTTATGTGAGCTGTTTTATAATAAGTGTCTTCTTATTAGTCGTTGCAAAGTCTTTTTCTATCACTCCTTTCTCGATGCAAGTGTGTGGTCAATAGCCGGATAGCCTTGCTTCTCTCTAAATCTGCTCGAGTGCAGTTTGCTAAACTAGCCTCGGAGAAGCACTCCGCTTTCGGGATAAGGAGGTTGAAGCCATAGGCTCAACTGCTTGAAGTCTTGAGATAGGATGTGTCATGTTAAAGCACGGCAGAAGCACCTATTTTTTTTTAAAGTCCAATTTTCGGATTGGCACCGAACAGATCTAGTTCGGACATTAAACTTTTGAATAAGTTTTTTGGCTTTTCGAGCCTATGGCACTTTTAAACTATTTGTGTGTTTCCAGCATTAATCTCGCAGTGCAACACCAGACACCTTTAGGGATTCGGCAAAAACATTCTCGGATATTGCTATATATGCATCGGTTTCGCATTGTGTCTTCGGTCAATAGTTGGGTTGCCCGGCTCCTGTGCTTGCCTCCTACGTTCCGCTTTGTTCGGCAGGCGTGCAAAGAGAACCACTTTGTGATTATGCTTCCGGCTTGCATGGTTAAGCACCATGATGGAAAAGCCGCATTGTCATGATAAGCGTAAATTGGTCAGCGGTCTGATGACTGTATTAAACGACGAACCGTTCATAACATTGGCCGAAGTGTTTACGACTTGACCTCGAATGTTGCCGAACACTAACTGGGGGCTCATATCTAGCTTCCCCGGTTTAAAGCTCCTATGACTAAGCGAAAGTTATAAAGCCCGCATATCTGATTGCTTCGTTTATGCTAACACAACCGCCTTCGGGCACTGAGACGTCGGCTAAGGGTTGCTTTGTTATTGCGGAAACACCCTGTGTAGTATCTACCAAGGGGTAGAAGCCGATGATGGGCCACTTTCAACTGATAATAGGTCACAATGGAGTCAAAATAATGATGTAAAGTACTTGGATACATAGAATCATTTCACATAATCTGTGGTTTTACTCTGGATATCGATCCTTAATTCGGCCACCCGTGCCCACATTAAGGCTCGGGGGCTACTAGGCTTTGCGCTCATTATCTATAAATATTAAAGGGGCACATCAATCCCCTGATCTGGTGTTGCCACCCGACCCGTGTCTCGGGGGACTCTTGCATTGCTTATTCAATGCGAGAGAATTCAAAGTGCTTTCGGTGTTGGCTTGGCGAACTATGCTTGTCATGTCTTCGGACAATAATAGGTACCATATGGACCTATTGGCGTCAAGCTAGTATATTGCGGCGACTTCTCACGAGCCTCTCTCGGGGGCCGTTAGCGATCACTATTATCTCTAATATATTACCTGCGTTTTATTCCTATGTATGCTACCGAGCTAGGAATTGATCCTCGAGCCGATTTAGCGCATCGACACGAGTCTCGGGATCTTGGGAATAGCGGTTTTATGCTTGCCTTGAGTGCATCTCGGGTTTTAGGCTGATACACACCTTGAGGACTCTTTGGATATACATCGACGAGAGAATAAAGCGCACGATTAAAAATATTCAGAAAATATCAGCCCAGTGATGGGGTGGTGCACCACCTTAGAGCGATCGGGGCATAAAGCTCGGGCGCTAGCGGCTAGCTCCAAAGAGGGCATTTCCGGCATTAAGCTCGGCTAAACTCCTTCAACTTTTTTGAACCAAGGTGATCTATGATACCTTAGATATAGTCTAGCATTGGAGCTCGGATACAGTCCGGCATTGGAGCTTGGACACAGTCCGACATTGGTGCTCGGCTGCAAAAGATACCTCGAATGCAGTCCGGCGTTAGAGCTTGGGCGCAAGAGGACACTGCCTCCCTGGAACAACTTCAAACACGAAGCGTGGCATAAAAATAACAAGGCATTGATAAAGGCCGGAAACTTAAGGGGGCTCCTCGGATACCCAACGTGTAAACTCTTCGGATACACTTGGCGATCCTCAAGATCGAAGATGAGAAGATTTGTTGAACCAGTTTTCAAGGCCAAGCGGCCGAAGATGAAGAACAGTTCGGAAGAATCAAGGATCGTCCCTAACGAAGACCGATTAGGAGTCTCTTGGCGGTGTCACGGACTAGGGGTACTCACCACGTCATCTCTGATCTATTAGATTGGGCGAGGACCCCCATGGCCGTATACTCATGGGCGATCGGACAGTTGCCGCTGAGGAAGATTCCACAAGACTTGGCGATCAAGACAAGGACTCCTCCCCACCGGCGTGTTCGGCTAGGACTCTTGTTATCCTAGGCCTGCGGTGCATTATATAAGCGAGGCCGGGCTAGTCGATAGAGATATACAACAATCATACCATAGGCTAGCTTCTAGGGTTTAGCCTCTACAATCTCGTGGTAGATCAACTCTTGTAATACTCATATTCATCAACATCAATCAAGCGAGGAAGTAGGGTATTACCTCCATAGAGAGGGCGAACACAGGTAAACATCGTGTCCCTTGCCTCCTGTTACCATCCGCCTTAGACGCACAGTTCAGGACCCCTTACCCGAGATCCGCCGGTTTTGACACCGACACCCCCCACCAATCTTTTTTTACCAAAGGCCACTGTGACCATCTTGACCGAAGAAACATTCGAGTCGAGGGATGGGAGCACCTAAGTTTCAAAAGGCAGCCAGGTATTCTTATGCACAAGTCCTTACTTACAGAACACATATGGATAAGAGAAAGAACTTATCTATTTTGGCTTGCCGGAGATTGCAGTGTAGACTCGTCTTCTCATCTCCTCTTGGGGACCAAGTGCACGGCAAGAGCCTGTAGTTTATGCAGATGAAAATGATGCCAGATGCGATCTTATCCACATGAACATGTGATGCTCATGAAATTCTTATGCATGCATGCAACTTTTCGCCCCCAGCGCTTCATTTATTTCTCTGTTGCTCAGGGTCTGTGCCTGGCTTTGTACAAGGGGTTACATGCAACTGAGGCAAGGCCTGTACAAAAGGGTGGCTGCCAGGCAGGGCCCGATAGCCGCGCCTTATGGGTAGAACTTGCGGAGGAGCTCAATATTCCATGAGTTTTGCAATTGGATGGCATCTCTGATCTCCAGTCGGACTGCGCTAGATCTGGTGACTCGTACTACCCAGTAATGTCCTTCCCACTTCAACGTCAACTTATTTGCAACCTTGGCGAACTGAACGCGCCAAAGGACAAGGTTACCTTCCTCAAAACACCAGGCATGAACCCTGCGACTGTGATAGCGACGCAGGGCTTGCTGGTAGCATGCAGCACGCGTAACAGTCCAGAGACGGTTCTCCTCGAGAAGCACAGCGTCGTCACACTGGTGCTGATCCTGTGCTACTTCATCGTAGGCTAGGACTCGAGATGACCCGTAAGTGAGTTCCATGGGGATAACTGCTTCTACCCCCATAGACTAGGGAGAAGGGAGGCTGCCCGTAGCTCGATTTCGTGTCGTTTTGAGGGACCAAAGAACCACCGACAGCTCGTCGATCCATCGTGTGCTGCACTTCTGCAGCGTATCAAATGTTATCGTCTTGAGTCCTCGCAACACTTCAGCGTTCACCCTCTCAGCTTGTCCATTTCTTCTGGGATGTGCAATAGAGGGAAATGAGATCTTGCTTCCGAGGGCATGAACATATTGCATGAAGGCGCAGCTCGTGAACTGGGTGCTGTTGTTGGTGATGATCCGGGAAGGGACCCTGAAGCGGCACACCAATCCTGTCAAGAACTTGATAGCTGACTGAGCAGTCACCTTTCTCACAGCTTCTACTTTCGGCCACTTTGTAAACTTGTCAATGGCAACGAACAAGAATTCGAAGCCCCCGGCAGCTCGAGGAAAAGTGCCGAGGATATCGAGCCCCCAGACCGAAAACGACCATGACAAAGGGATTGTCTGAAGAGCTTGGGCAGGCAGATGGATGTTTTTGGAATGGAATTGGCGGGCTTCACATTTGGTGACTAGCTCGACCGCATCTTGAGGGCTGTGGGCCCATAGAATCCTTGCCGGAATGCTTTCCTAACCAACGCCCTTGATCCAATGTGGGAGCCGCACTTGCCTTTGTGTATTTCTGCCAGCAGTTCCTTTCCTTCTTCTCGGCAAATGCACTTCAATTTCACACCGTTGGGCCTTCTTCTGTATAGTGTGTCATCGACAAACTGATACATACTGGCCCTCCGGGCTACTCTTTCATCTTCTTCTTGCTCTTCGGGAAGTTCTCCGGTTTGGAGGAAGTGGACTATGTGCCTTGCCCAAGTTGGAGCCTGGGGCTCGGCAACGAGGACTAGCCGCACCTCCTCATTTGCGGGAGCGCGTTCCTCGACTGCGGTGACCAGTGGCTCGGCTGGAGGGTGCAGCCCGGTAATCGAAGTGGAGTTGTTTCCGGCAGGGTCCCTACCAGGTGCCCCAGGAGGCTCTACCAGGAGAGGCTTACCGGAGTGCAGTTTCCTCCTCCTTCGGGCCATTGTTGTCGGGGATACGGAGGGCTGAGTAAGATGTATAACAAAAGTTCTTGGTCCCAAAGGAAGTTTTTGAGAATCACACTTTGACAGAAGATCAACAATGTTGTTTTCCGCACATGGTACGTGCTCTGTTTGCAATTCGCCAAAGCACTCCTCCAGTCTTCTTACTTCCTCAAACGCATGCCTCCATCAATGGACTTTGCTAATACTTGTTGACTTGTCTCACCACAAGTTGTGAATCTCCTCGAATGATTGGCTTCTTGATTCCCAATTCAGTGGCAATCCTGAGCCCAGCAAGGAGCCCTTCATACTCTATTGTACTGTTGGTCGCCTAATCCTGGGGAAAATACATCTGGACGACGTACTTTAGGTGCTCTCCAGTGGGTGCAACGAGAAGCACGCCAGCCCCTGCACCTTGTAGGGAGAAGGCACCATCGAAATATATGATCCATTCTTGGGGTGCTTCCTTGCCGGGAATAACTGTTTCCAACACTTCTTCATCAGGGGTTGGTTTCCATTCTACAATAAACTCTACCAATGACCTGCTCTGAATCATTGATGTGCTTTCAAATTTCAGGCCAAAGCTGGATAACTCCAACGTCCACTCCACTATTCTTCTGGTAGCCTCAGGGTTTCAGAGTATCCTTTGCAAAGGGAAGCGGGTGACAACCGTGATCTCATGGACTTGGAAGTAGTAGCGTAGTTTCCTTGAGGCCATGACAAGGCCAAAAGATCAACTTTTGCACACCAGAGTACCTGGATCTAGCCCCCTACAATAGGGAGCTGATGAAGTACACTGGGCGCTGCACCACTTTCTTCCTTGCGGCGTCCTTGGGGTGGTCTCTGCTGTGGCGCTCTTCTTTGTCCTGATCCATATCTAGTCTTGTCGGGCTGTTCTCACTCTCTCCCCTGGAAGGGACACTAGATGAGGTTGTTGCTTCTTCCACTTCCCGATGTGCCACTAGTGCTGCACTAACCACTTCATTAGTTGCCGCTAGGTATAGCAGCAATGGCTCTTATGGTTTGGGAGCAACCAAGTGGGCACAGAGGACAAGTAGGTCTTCAAATCTTGCAGTGCTATCTCTGCTTCCGGGGTCCAATTCATGGGTCCTGCCTTCTTCAAGATTTTGAAGAACGGCAAGGCGCGCTTGGCAGACTTGGAGATGAATTTGCTAAGCGCGGCAACGCACCTTGTCAAACGCCTCACATCCTTAACTGTCTTAGGTGCCTAAATCTGCTCGATAGCCTTGATCTTATCGGGGTTGGCCTCTATCCTGTTATGGGACACAAAGAAACCAAATAGCTTGCCAGGTGGAATGCCAAACACTACAAAGAAAATACACTTCCGTGATGATACGTGTTTGTCACAGTAGGTCATGTTTTCTGTCATGCATGTACATCCATGACGATTTTATGACAGAATCAAGATAGTCATACGTGTGTTGTCGTAGAAGTGTTCCATGACATTACGAAAATTATCATCATAGATGTGACCACTTCCATGATGATAAATCACACGTCATAGAATTGCTTTCGTCAAGGGTAACCAACACGTGGCATCCAACATAATAGGTCACCGTTAAGCTATCGGATTCCGGTTTGTATCTGATAACCCATTAACAGCGCGGACCAATGGGGATTTTCCACGTGTAAAATTCTCATTCTCCGGCAGATCCACGTGTCGGCCCGGCGTTTGGACGATTGTCATCGGCGAATGGGCCGGAGCAGCGCCTATGATACATGGACCGTGTCTCATTATGATGGCGTGTCGGTTAAAAGGTGAACTGTCAAAATAAGCGGGCCGACCCATTAGAGACCTACTTGAGTCAGGCCCATTCACAAGCACGACCCATACAAGTTACACAGAATCGGTCCATGAAAGGCCCATTCTAGATTTGACAATTTCCAGCCCATCGTCAGTTTCAGCCCGTTAACGGCCCACTACGTCTTTGGGCCCAATTACGGCCCGAGCTTCTTTCGGCTTATTAGTAGCCCATCGTCAGTTCCAGCCCGTTAACGGCCCGGAATGTCTTTCAGCCTTTTCTCGGCCCATTCTGTAGTTGGGCCAATTCTAGCCCGTTGTGACTTTAGGCCTGTCCTCGGCCCATTAGGTAAAGGGTCCAATTCCTAACCCATTTTGTCTTTCGGCCTGTTAACGGCCCGCACAACAGTTGGGCCTTTGACTTTGGGTCAATTAGGGGGCCATGTTCCGTAGGGCAAAATTTTAGCCCGATGTGACTTTCGGCCTGTTAATAGCCTAGTTTGCAAATTGGGCCTCCTCTAGCCCATAACACTTTTGGCCTCTTACTGGCCCGTAAAGTAAAAGGGCCGAGACAAAATTGACATTTATTTCAGCCTGCTAGAGGCTCGTGGGCCATTTCCATTTATACGGCCCTATCGAGCTTTTGGCCTATTACCGGCCTGCTAAGAGCCGTTGTTATGGTGGGCCACATCATTTGGGATCCACTAAATATTATTTTTACTAGCCCAATTAAGGCCCACTTTGACTACACATGTTTGTTCGTTTGTATGGCGTCCAGGAAATGTTTGGGCGTGTTGGTCCCCGTTTCAATGATATAGCATATTCAAGAATTATCCTACTCTATACTACCGCCTCTAAAAACATACACTATATAATAAAAAGACTAAGGCATAAAAACATAGAATAATCCTACACATTACAATAAAGAAATTACAGTCGAATATACCCAATGGGTATTATAGTTGGCACCAGTGATAATAAAGCGTACACAAACAACAAATTACATACACTGGACAAATAAAGCTGATAATCGTGGACACACATCAACAGAACATACCATTTGAGCTATAATCTCTTCAGAAAATAGGATTGGCCGGATTCAGATAGCACAAATTTTAGTCTGCAAAATCTTCAATTCCTTCTGGTTACCTCAGTGTCTCATTTCATTTTTTTGACTCCTACATTTAATACCTGCAAGTCCAGTCTCAACTTGTTGATTGTACGTTGAGAATCATGTACATGTTGTCTTGCCACCTCTAGTTGATGCTCGAGAACATCAGCACGTTCCAATTCCAATCCATAATCATTTGGTAACGGCCATGCTGCACTGCTCGTAGATCTTTGTGTTGATGTCACTTCATCCAGAAATGTTTCTGTAAGTACACATGACTAGGGCAAAAATATAGTTACAACAGTGAAGTGAGCAAGACAGACTATTTTGTACATGGAAAAACATGACTAATAATAATGTTACATGTAATGAAGCATAAGTAGGTGATATTTTAAAAATTATAAAAATGGTAGTCTTTGCAGCCCGCATACAGAAATCTCTCTTAGCTCACCAGAGGAGCATGATATTAGGGCCAAATCCAAAACATAGACAAGTTACAAATTTAGACAACACGTTGCGTATAAGTAAGCAAGTAGTTGGCCATTCTGTAGCTCAATTAAAGTCTTAGGGAGCATAATGAACAGTAGAGGGATTCATACAAACCTATTACAGAAAGCAAAACTATGCAATCATTAGCCTAGTATAAACTAGATTGTGAGCCTCATGCAGTAATAGTTGGTTAATAGACTTCAAAGCTTCAAGCACACTTCTCCAGAGTAATTAAATGGTAAGGCCTTTAATTATGTAAACTAATAGTTATACAAGTACCCAACATCAGGCATCATTGTTTGGGCATCTCATTAACTGAGGAGAAATAAAGCAATTGAAAAGAGCAAATTAACTATGCCTGAAACAAACAAGCAATTGAACTGTTGAGTTGGATACAGTGACTTGCCTTAACTGGTTGAACAGGCTCATCGCTGCTCCTCCTTCTCTTGCAAGGCTCCTTCCAAACATCTTGTACTTGGAAATCCTCAATCTTATCTTCATTGCACCCCCTCTGCAAGGTGACACATACTTGTTACTCATCTCCTTGGAAGATAAATATGCATACTTTCCAGTCTATGAACAACACAAAAGGATGAGATTGTAACAAAACAACACCACATAATGAAACATGCCACATCTCTTGCACTTGCACACAATGAAATGAGCATTTACTATGTGTGCACTATGTAAAAACTAGGCATACCTTCAAACTGGATCTCCATGTACTCTTGGAGAGCCTACTTTAGTGTACAGCCAAACCTTTATGTCACATATGAGTTAGACAAGCCCCCACTACAGCAGCCCTTAGTGTTTAAATCGTTGACAAGCTCTGTTAGAGTGTTAGGTCAAGAACAACAAGTAATCAAAGAAAACAATCCTAGTATGGCTGGCTGATACAAACAAGCAATTGAACAGATGTGTGAGCAAATCTTACATATCAAGAAAAGAAGCAAAGAAGGAGGCTTAAAGACCATCACTTGGTGAGCAAATTTAAGGGCATTTAAACATCATGTACAGCGTATGAACTAACATAAACATTGCATATTCCTGATTCTACAATGGAATGCACATGTATTAGGTTATGCCATGTATAATGATGCCTAAATGTACACTAAATGAGGCAGGAAGCGATTCGTCATTACGCACAATTGAATTGCGGAGTTAAGGGCGATTCTATTCCGCCTTTTCAGAGGTTATTTTCAAAATAAGCCATAAAAGATGTAAAGATGTCATTTTTGAGTTATGGGCTTGGGCAACTTATTTAAGCTTTGGAGGGGTGTTTCGGGTAGAAGCTAACTAAAAATTGAAGGGAAGGGGAATAGTGAAATGACTCTGTTGTCTGCCTATATTACACTCAAAATGCCACTACTCACACCCGCGTCACACCTGACCCTCAAGTAAAAAAACAAACATGCAAGCATTCAATGCCCTGCCCGCTTGCATCTCCTCTCCCCTTTCCCTCTACCTTGATCCCCTGCCTGCAGCACTAGGGTTCCTCCGGCGAGCCGTCGCCACTGGTCCCATCTGGCCTGGTCCTCGACGATGCTCTGTCCACCTAGGCTACATGGCCGGCGAGTAGGGCCAAATCTCCCCGGCTGCTCCTCCCTCTGGCACCGCCCCTCATTCTCATGGTCTCTAGCAGCTTCTCCACTTTGGTCCGTGCAACACACTACTCCGGCGGGCGCCGCACAACTACGGTCGATGCCACACTGCGGCAAAAGGCACCTTATTCCCCCTCCCCTCCTCCCAAGCCGTGGCCTTGAGGTGCTGTTGAAGGATGAGCTCATCCAACAAGGTGAGGATACCCTCTAATTTTTGCCAAATTTTCATTACGATCCGCTATCGATGAATTGCTATGAGCTGCTTCTCTGCTGCTATATGATGCATTGCAATGAGCTGCTCCTGCTGCTATATGATGAATTGCTATGAAATTCTATGCTGCTATATATATATATATATATATATATATATATATATATATATATATATATATATATATATATATATATATATATATATATATATATATATATATATATATATATATATATATATATATATATATATATATATATAGGGTGGGTCTATTATGATAACATCCTTAAGAGTCTTATTCTCCACACCACTTTCTTATTACACTAACACCCCACCACTGCACCCCAATCCCCACTACCTTCCGTCAACCCACCCACCTTCTTCCCTCGTAGCCACAGCATGGCCCGCTCCCCACCCACCTTCTTCCCCATAACTTGGCGGGGCACTTGCCATTGCTCCCCCCACCACGCGCACCTCTTCCTCCTGGCAGGCCGCCATAAGCCTCTTCATCCCCACCCCGCCGTGCCCACATCTCCCATCCTACTTTGTGGTGAAACCCGCCACCAACCGCCCGCCGAGCCAGGCCTGCCTGCCACCGGTGGATCCAGCCCGGGACTTGACCTCCCTCGCGTCGAGATCCGGTGACATGACATTGTGGATCCCCCTCCCCTACCACCTTTCTCCTTCATCGCCAAGCCACGAAGGCCATGGATCCGGCTCACTGCGACGGACCTCCCCTCCCCCTGCACCCAACCACTTTCTTTGTCTCCCTCCCCCGACCTGCCTCCTTCTCCGACGCCCCCACATCCATCTGCCATGATTCGCGTCCCCCTGACCCACCTACGCCTGCCGGTCGCGCCCCCCACCCGGCTTCTTCCCCCGTCGGCGCTGCCCCACCAGCATCCGGCATCTTCCACCACAGGCGCCCTGCACCACTCGTCTCCCTCCCCACCTTCTTCCACCACAGGCGTCCATGTCGTGGCGACGCGGGGTCACGCTACTCCTGGAGATCAGCCCGGCCGGCGGTGCCGGCCAAACCTCCACTAACCCCGGATCCACACCTCCCCGTCGGGGATCAGGTGGAGCGAGGCCAGGTCGATGCGGGTGGTGCCTGCCTTGCACTGCAGATCCCCACGGCGGTCCCTCCCGCGTCGGCGAGCACCATGGCGAGATCTCGCTGGCCCTCCTTCCTCTGCTTCCTCTGCTCGTGGTCCGTGCGGTGCTGCTGGCGCCCTTTGCACTTCTTTTTCGCAGCTCACTTGTTGTTTTCGAAGTGTCCCCTTGCAGTACACTTTGTTGCTCCCACGCAGGTCTCTCCTCCCCAATCTGTAGATCACCGGCAGCGCCCCATTCCATGCCGCAGTTTGTTTCGGTCGTTCACACCATAGATCATGGAGCCATGGTCCATGCAGTCGATTTTGCGTGCTATTACAGTCAACCCCACAGGCACAGGAGGACGTGGGAAGTGCATTTTGGAGTTTTTACCCATTCCAGAGTTGCGGTGCAGTTTGGAGTTTTGTGTGTGTTGAGAAACTACAGAAATTGCACTCTAACTAAGTTTCTCCAGTGCAAATAATGTTATTACATTCAGTTTTGGTTATGCATTGGCAGTGCGGTGCTTCAGCGCTGAATTTGGCGTAGTGGACGGCAATGTGTGTGTGTGTGTGTGTGTGTGTGTGTGTGTGTGTGTGTGTGTGTGTGTGTGTGTGTGTGTGTGTGAGAGAGTCTGTACAGTGCTATTTGGCTCCAGTTTTGGTTACTCGGTAGCGTTAGTTTTGTTACTCATCGCGTAGTTGTGCTCAAGACATCGACTTAGCGATCTACATGGCTCGGTTATGAACTTGTGTGCAATTCGACAGCTGTGGATGGTGTCATGTTTTATAGATTTTTCTCTGTCACAGACATGTATGCATGTATGGAATGCGCAGAGTCCCAGGTCAACGGCGGATGTAGCACATGCAGTTCGTATGGTTGCGTGGTGCGCTCAAATATTTTTCTTCTAGCTAATTTTTTCTGTATGATATTTTCTATATCGAAGAGGTTCACTTTTTTTCCACAAAGAGGTTCACTTTTATTCGGTGCAGTGCACAAATCTCATGCTGTGCGGTCAAATATTTTTCTACTAGCTGATTTTTTTGTATGATTTTGGTTGACTTTTATTCGGTGCAGTGCACTACTCCCATGTTCTGCGGTAAAAAAAATTCTACTAGCTGATTTTTTTGTATGATTTTTTATGTATCGAAGAGGTTCACTTTTGTCACACAAAGTGGTTCACTTTTATTCGGTGCAGTGCACTACTCCCATGTTCTGCGATCAAAAAAATTTCTACTAGCTGATTTTTTTGTATGATTTTTTTGGTATCGAAGAGGTTCACTTTTGTCCCACAAAGAGGTTCACTTTTATTCGGTGCAGTGCACTACTCCCATGTTCTGCGGTCAAAAAAATTTCTACTAGCTGATTTTTTTGTATGATTTTTTCTGTATCGAAGAGGTTCACTTTTGTCCCACAAAGAGGTTCACTTTTATTCGGTGCAGTGCACTACTCCCATGTTCTGCGGTCAAAAAAAATTCTACTAGCTGATTTTTTTGTATGATTTTTTCTGTATCGAACTGGTTCACTTTTGTCCCACAAAGAGGTTCACTTTTATTCGGTGCAGTGCACTACTCCCATGTTCTGCGGTCAAAAAAATTTCTACTAGCTGATTTTTTTGTATGATTTTTTCTGTATCAAAGAGGTTCACTTTTGTCCCACAAAGAGGTTCACTTTTATTGGTGCGATGCACTACTCCCATGTTTCTTGGTCAAAAAATTTCTACTAGCTGATTTTTTGTATGTTTTTTTCTGTATCGAAGAGGTTCACATTTGTCCCACAGAGAGGTTCACTTTTATTCGGTGCAGTGCACTAATCCCATGGTATGAAGTTCTGAGCAGAGGGCAATGATGTAAAAGAAAAAAGAACATGCAGCTCACTTCATCGACATTGACGGTTCACTTTGATATATGTCGCGGTTCACTTGCCCTCGTTTATGTGGTCTACTCTCATTCGCAAAAAAGTTAGACAAAATACAACAAAAACTCGGAGAAAATTTACGTCCGACAAAAGGAAACCATGCGGTGCACTTGCCCGTCTGATGCAGTGCGGTTTTCTGTCTGATGAAGTTCACTCGTCACTTTGGGTGTCGTAAAGAACAGAGTACCCGCATTTTGGGAATTTTAAAACTGCTCTTAAACCGTATGGAATTAGAGAGAGTGTTCTACATGAAAAAGTTGCGTCTCGATGATATCTTTCAACGGCGTATCACTTGCATCATTCTGATGAACAGTTTCAACAAATTTACGAAAATACGTTCGCTGTCACTCACCGGCAGCCGCACCATTTTCAAAATTAATTTAAAACCGCAAGGAATCTGAAAACAAGTTCTACATACGAAAGTTGCGCCTTGTACATAGCTTTCCAATGGCGTATCGCACGCCTCGTTTCAACAAACGGTTCAAAAACTGGAGCGAAAACAGTACCGAAAATTCTAAAAAACTTGAAAAACAGAATTTCACGATTTAGTAAATTTGAAACTGCTCTTAAACCGTAACGAATTAGAGAAAGATTTATATATGTAAAAGATGGTCCTCGATGATATCTATCCAGCGGCATATCATTTGCTTCATTCCGACAAGCGGTTTAGAAAAAAAGCAAAAAAACGCTCGCTGCCACTCGTCATCCGCCGCACCATTTTCAAAACTTCTCTTAAACCGTGTGGAATCTCGAAAAGTGTTCAACATGTCAAAGTTGCGCCTAATCCATAGCTTTTCAACGGTATATTACACGCCTCATTCCGATAAACGTTTAAAAAATTAGAACGAAAACAGTACCGAAAAATATAGCGTGCGAGTTTTTTCGACGAAGTTCACTCGTGTTAATCTTGCAGCACACTTGGTTCAAAGAATGGCGTGCACTTGCGTTCAGCGTGCAGTCTGGAAGTGGTGTGCAGAATAGTTATTCTGCTAATATTAGCAGAATAGACCGTCTGTGTGTGTGTGTGTGTGTGTGTGTGTGTATATAAGCTGCTCATGCTGCTGCTATATGATGAATTGCTATGAGCTGCTCCTGCTCCTGCTATATGATGAATTGCTATGAGCTGCTCCTACTGCTGCTATATGATGAATTGCTATGAGCTACTCTTGCTGCTGCTATATGATGAATTGCTATGAGCTGCTCCTGCTCCTGCTATATGATGAATTGCTATGAGCTGCTCCTACTGCTGCTATATGATGAATTGCTATGAGCTACTCTTGCTGCTGCTATATGATGAATTGCTATGAGATGATCCTGGTATATGATGAATTGCACACTGCTGCTGCTGTATGATGAGTTGCTATGAGCTGCTGCTATTATATGATGCTTTCAGGTGGTGCTGCTATATGACAATATCTTCCATAGAGATCACATTGCCTAATTTAAACGAAGAACGCAAGACCCAAATTTAAATGAAGAACGGAGGTATGCGGTAGTATCATGTATGACATCTACATATCTAATTTAGTAACCAGTAGTAGAAATCATTGTCTGCACAAAGGGATTACCGGTCGAAATCCTAGCAAAGCACGCTGGCAAGCACACAACAATACAAGAGAGAGACGCACTTACAAGATCACAACAATGCGTCAGTCTAGGATCTTGGTTGGCCAAGCTGTTAGATCTAGAAGAAACATTGTCCTTGTAGTTTTTGTCAGCTGCATAACATGTAACGACGACCTGTTAGTATATTTGAAGTACATCGGGCAGGTGATGCTGGACGGGTTTAAAGGTGACAAGTACCTAGGCCGTGGCGGGTCCTTGGCATCTTGCCAAACGGTTGGAATCAGGTTAGAAACATCAAGGGTGATGACGTTGCACTAGATGTTGGGGTCCGGTAAGGTGATCTAGAACCATCGAGTAGGGTGTTTGTGGAGTGGCTCCAGTAGGGTGGACTACGGTGTGGGCGAAGCAGACCTGAGGCCGTGGGCATGGGCGTCGGTGAAGCTGCTCTGGTGGTTGGGTTCAGGATGGTGTCGACGATGCGGATCCGCGACAGTGGACGGGGCGTCAGAAGCTACTCCGGTAGGTTGGACGAGGGTGCGATGAAGCGGATCTGAGGCCGTGGACTTGTGAGTTGGCAAAGCGGCCCGATAGGGTTGATAATGGTATAGGCGAAGCTACTCCAGTAGGGTTGACGATGGTGTCGGTGAAGCGGCTCTGGTAGGGTTGAGGAAGGTGTCGCCGAAGAGGTCAGAGGATGTAGACGGGGGCATTGGTGGGGCGGCTCCGCGGGGTGTGGACGAAGCGTCTCCGGTGGGGAGTACGAAGGAGCCGCTGCAGATGCATTGCGGTTGACGAGAGTACCGGCGAAGCAGATCCGGCGCTGTGGACAAGGCCGGCACTGAATGGGCTATGGTACAGTGGTGGATGAGCAGTCTACTTGTTTCTAGGGGAGGTGGGAGGGGTAGACGTGGCCGCAGAAGCAGATCCGGCGAGGTGGACGCCATTGGCAGTGAATGGCCTTTGGTACGACGGTGGATGAGCAGTCTAGGGTTTCAAGAGGGGAGGGGTAGAAAGGCCGATGAAGTACGGACGGCCTGATGTAAGATGCTCTGGTGTTGTGGAGTTAGTCATTTTTGTGGGAGGGGGAGAGGAAATGGGGGTGCCGTGTGGTGGGGGGAATCGGAAGTTAACAAAGCAGCCCCGACCTATTATGTAGATGAGGGCGGTATTGTAACTGTTGTTCTCCGTGCACTAATGAAAAAAGGGGAATTTCGCATGCTAAAGACTAGGTGGCGGAAATTTTAGAAGGAGGCGGGAGATTTTTCCGCCCGCGGGATCATTCGTATCCAGTTTCAACTAATTTTGGACAGTGCTAGCGGGAAGGTCATGCGCGACTGTGTACATGGGGCACGCGTCAGCAGTTAATAGCGGGTGTGAAGTCCACCCCAGAAAAAAGACAATAACTCGGGATGATTCACCGATAACTTGGACATTCATACGGGTGCGACCAATCATACGGGTGTAGAGGCGCGTTCACAAAAAAAGGATCAAACACTCAGCCTATGTATTTCTCGTGTAAATAGATAATTTAGTGCCATTGGTTATTTACTTTAAACATAATGCATTCACGTGTTATTGTAGAGGCGCACAAAAAGAAATGGATATTGTAGTCCCACAAAAGAAATGGATATTGTAGTCCGCTACTTAAAAGAGTTACCTCATATGATTACATAGCCTCCATTTCATGAATTGCGTACCCGTTGAATTCATATATGAATATTACATATATTACTTCATAATAGAACCTTAAATCATCCAAGACTAATGAATTTGAATGCAAGACTAACAATGGTGCATGTACATGATAGCCACATTGGTTGTTTGAAGAAACATCACTGTAACTTTGACATGCACAACTGAAAAGGATTATTTAGAAAGAAAAAATGTGATATGTGAGTGTCCAATCTTTATAGCGTTGAATCGATATTGTATCTTTGGCCACGATACGAAGTAGATATTGATTTATGTTCAAGCGATGCACTTCCACGATCGCTAGATAGTGATACGTGAATGAATTGTGCAATCTCTCTCACACGCATACATATCTCATTTCTCCGTGGGAATAGAATCACACACGCACACTTCATGTATTTCTCTCCCTACGTCAAGGTTAGAATTCGTCTTTCTACCCCGTCCTACAAGTCTCTCACACAGAAACACACACGCTCTCTTTGTCGAACACGCCCACCCCTTTAATTCCGCCCACCCACCGCCACTAATGTCTCAAAGTATAATTATGTCTCTCACACATATGCCTAAGGTTAACTCGAGTTCCGAAACCATATGAATACATACAATGGGATTCTAGCGGAGAACCTTTTGTTTTGATATTTCGCTCTCTCTCTCTCTCTCTCTCTCTGTCTCTCTCTCACACACACACGCGCGTGTAGACATTGTTTCTTGCTTCATTTTTTCCGGCACTTGCATGCACACCGTTTTTTATCTCCGTGATGCTTTAAGTATGCCTCGCACACATGCTATCTACCTATCCCTTAATATAGATATGTGTCACACAAACTCCTTCTCCCTATATCTAAGTGTCACTGCCTCCCCCCCCCACACCCACACACACACACTTCCCGACACGGAAAGAGTAGGGTGACACCTCGATCTTGGTACTAATCTATCTACTGGCTTCTCTCTCAAACACACACACACACACTACCCGACGCCAAAGGATTAGGGTGGCACCTCGGTCTTGATACTAATCTATCTACTGCTTCTCTCTCAAACACACACACATACACACACACTCGCTAGTTGTGCATATGTGTCTACCGCGCACACTCTCGATACATCTTTCTCTCCCTCCCCCCTCCCCCCCAACAATGACAATAGAAGGGTGACAACTCGATCTGATCTTAATCTATCAACTGGTTTCTCTCTCAAACATTGTGTCTCTGTGCCTTGCTTAGACACACTCGATACGTCTTTCTTTCTGTAGCCCCCTTGATATGTAGACTTCTCCGCGCACACACCTGTAGTGACGATGACGCTGAACCCAGTGTGCCTTGTTTTTATCAGCCTCATGTAGTAGTTTTCACCCTGCTTTCTGTTAATTAACAAGGCAACCATTTCTTTGTTACTACTAGTGAATCTGAAATCATTCGGGGCAGACATAATATATATCACTTCAACCCAATTAGCGCTATAACTATTTTAAAAGAAACTAGCTAGATGCCTGTGCGTTGCATGGAACATCAAGAAGCATTTGTATGAGTAGTTTATCTTGCGAGAGAAAAGGATGAACAAGGGAAGGCCTTATTTGCAAACGTGGAGAGGGGTGTGGGTATCTTTTTGCAAAATTGCCATAGTTTCCTTCCTATCCGTTAGATATAAATCCGACAGCCTATATTGTAGGATGGCACACACATCATCATCACCAACTCTGTTTTCTACTCCCTCCGTTCCTAAATATTTATCTTTTTAGAGATTTCAAAAAGTGACTACATACAGAGCAAAATGAGTGAATCTACACTCTAAAATATGTCTAAATACACATCCGTATGTGGTAGTCCATTTGAAATCTGAATAAAAGACAAATATCTAGGAACGAAGGGAGTATAAGAGTAGACATGGAGATATATCTACAGCATGGTCCACAACGAAAATGTGCTGGACTAGTTAGTGCCTTATGCTCGCAACACGATGACCTGAGTTCAAATTCTGTCTTTAACTTTAGATTTTTATATAATATATTATTTAATATATACTTCTTTCACTACTGTACTGACAGTGGAACCCACAAAGTACTTAGAATACAAGATTAAGGAAGGACTTGTTTCTTTTTGACTTTCTGTACGAAGTTGTAGCCACCCTGCAAGTCACGTGTACCTTTGTACATGCAATTAACTTTTATAGAGGAGAATCATACATGCAATTAACTCAAATGGATTGGATGTGACTCTATTATTTCCAAGCATCGTAACATCTCCAACGGCAGCAGCAAATTTCCTCCCGCTTCCTTCGCGGAGGACAACATCAAACGCCAGCGGCATACATTTTCACAACTCTAACCAACCAGAGGAAGTTTGTGCAAACACGAACAGATTTCATATAAGCATGAAGGATTTCGTATAAAAAAGTCAGATCTTCATATAAACATGATGGATTTCATTACATTTACATAAACTAAGCGGTGCTAATCCGGCTCTCGTGGTATAATTAATACTCCCTCTGTCCGGAAATACTTGTCCTAGAAATGGATGTATCTAGACTTATTTTAGTTATAGATACATACAATTTATCCATCTTGAGAACAAATATTTCCGGACGGAGGGAGTACCTAATCTAAATGGCCGTTTGCGAATCCCTTTGTCTTCCTCATGTCCGACAGACACTTGCGGGGTTGATGAAGGTCCTCGGAAGAGACGAAGCAGGAAAGAAACCACCTGAATACACAGTCGTCACCTTGGTGGTGGCCTTCATGGGACCCAAGTGGCGGTGCCCTCCCGTGTTCTACTTCTCCTGGATGATGGCGGCGGACACGGAGAAGCTGGCCAACGACTCGTTTCTCTCCATGCACCCAGCTTCAGTCTCTGCCTGCATGGCGCTGCTGCAGGCATGGGAGGCATGCTTGTAGGCACGGGAGGCGCGCCCACAGACAAGGGAGGCGCGGCCACCGCACATACTGGTGGCGCGGTACGACGTGGCAGCGACGACGACCGTGCGGCCGTGCTCGCCTCCATGCCGGCATGGAGCAACTCGCCACTCCTCATCGAGCTGAACTGGAGCGGCGAGTTGCTGAAACATGCGCTGGCTTGGGGTGGCAACTGGCTCTGTCGGCCAAGCGAGGTTGGTGAAGCACCGAGCGGCTCGGCGGGCCACTGATACGTCTCCAACGTATCTATAATTTGTGATTGTTCCATGCTATTATATTATATTTTTTGGATGTTTAATGGGCTTTATTATGCTCTTTTATATTATTTTTGGGACTAACCTATTAACCGAAGGCCCAGTGCAAATTGCTATTTTTTTTTCCTATTTCAATGTTTCGCAGAAAAGGAATATCAAACGGAATCCAAACGGAACGAAACCTTCGCGAGGATCTTTTGTGGAACAAACGCAATCCAGGAGACTTGGAGTGGAAGTCAAGGAAGCAACGAGGTGGCCACGAGGCAGGAGGGCGCACCCAGGGGGGTAGGCGCGCCCCCACCCTCGTGGGCCCCTCATAGCTCCACCGACCTACTTCTTTCGCCTATATATACTCTTATACCCTGAAAACATCCAGGGGAGCCAATAAACCACTTTTCCACCGGCGCAACCTTCTGTACCCATGAGATCCCATCTTGGGGCCTTTTCCGGCGATCTGCCGGTGGGGGATTTGATCACGGAGGGCTTCTACATCAACACCATAGCCTCTCCAATGATGTGTGAGTAGTTTACCACAGACCTTCGGGTCCATAGTTATTAGCTAGATGGCTTCTTCTCTCTCTTTGGATCTCAATACGAAGTTCTCCTCGATGTTCTTGGAGATCTATTCGATGTAATACTCTTTTGCGGTGTGTTTGCCGAGATCCGATGAATTGTGGGTTTATGAACTTGATTATCTATGGGTATTATTTGGTTCTTCTCTGAATACTTATATGCATGATTTGATATCTTTGCAAGTCTCTTCGAATTATCGGTTTAGTTCGGCCTACTAGATTGATCTTTCTTGCAATGGGAGAAGTGCTTAGCTTTGGGTTCAATCTTGCGGTGCTCGATCCCAGTGACAGAAAGGGAAACAACATGTATTGTAGCCATCGAGGATAAAAAGATGGGGTTTATATCATATTGATTGAGTTTATCCCTCTACATCATGTCATCTTTCCTAATGCGTTACTCCGTTCTTATGAACTTAATACTCTAGATGCATGCTGGATAGCGGTCGATGTGTGGAGTAATAGTAGTAGATGCAGGATCATTTCGGTCTACTTGACACGGATGTGATGCCTATATTCATGATCATTGCATTAGATATCATCATAACTATGCAATTTTCCATCAATTGCTCGGCAGTAATTTGTTCACCCACCGTAATATATGCTATCTTGAGAGAAGCCACTAGTGAAACCTATGGCGCCCGGGTCTATTTTACATCATATTAGTTTATCATAAACTTGCCAATTACTTTCGCCGTTTATTTTGCAATCTTTATTTTCCAATATATACAACAAAAATACCAAAAATATTTATCTTATTATCTTTATCAGATCTCACTTTTGCAAGTGGTCGTGAAGGGATTGACAACCCCTTTATCGCGTTGGTTGCAAGGTTCTTGATTGTTTGTGCAGGTACTAGGTGATTTGCGTGTAGTATCCTACTGGATTGATAACTTGGTTCTCAAAAATTGACGGAAATACTTATGCTACTTTGCTGCATCACCCTTTCCTCTTCAAGAGAAAACCAACGCATGCTCAAGAGGTGGCAGCCACCCAGCCGGGTAGTATGCCGGAGAACGGCTCCTCGAAAGCCATCGGAAGAGTGGAGAAAATGGTGAAGGATGAGATGGGGGAGCGGCAGAGGGGTGAAATTCTTGCCCGTCGTCTGTCTGGCCTTGTTTAAATAGAGGGCGGACGATGAGCTTGGCCGGCGTCTGGCCTCATTTAAACTGAGGGCGGACGGGCGGAGCTCGGCCGGCGTTGCGTTTAATCCGGCCCGCTCATGAACGGACGTGTGGTCGGAGTAGGTTTCTCGGTTTGCATGCGGGTTTAACGGAGGCGTTTGATGGAGGCGAGGAGGCATGTTCAACCGGGCGTGCAGCAGGGACGCAGCTTCATTGACTTATTGCACCTGCCTTTGGGTGCATGATAGGTGGGCCCAACAGGTGGCTGGCCCACCTGTCATACAGCTAAAGGCAGGTGCAGTTAAGGCACCGGAAGTCAGTCCATGCAGCGGGTGGTGCAGCACTATTCAATTTGATAGCGGGCGGCACGGTTCCTGATACAACTTTAATGCAAACGAGGGAGAGGGTAGCGGTTCCCGAAATGTTGAACGGCCACTGGTACGCGTCGGTGCTAAACAAACGGTTTTTAACCCCTTTCCGCCACGACATTCAGAACCGTCGCCAAGTGAGTGTGGGTGATAGGGGGGTCCTTCCCACACGACCTAGAAACCATCAAGGATATGCCCTCCTGGCACACATGCTTGGCAAAATGAGGTCGTGGGCGAGCACTCAAATACAGAAATACGTACAATAGTGCTCAAAAAATACAACTATACAGGCGAAATCATTTCCGGTCGTAAGTACATCCCACACAGTCAGTGACCGCTAAACGTTTCCATTGTATATACATCCCACACAGTCAATCCAACGAAAACGTTTGCCTAAGGTGGCGTTACGCAAACAGTTTCCAAGAGAACGTCGTGTGTGATTGTTCATTGATCCAACACGGTTTATTCCTAGAAACTATGTGCGTTGCCTGAGGTCATCGCCCACGGTGTTTTCTCATTAACCGTTTGCAATAGGAAAACCCAATTAGCAAGCTAATTGGCCAATTAGCGGGCTAATTGCCCTATTATTAATAATCATTTACTAATCTAATTGACATTCATATTAAGTACATAATATATTCCATTTCCATATAAAGGAAGCAAGATTTCATAATTGAAATACATCGTAGTATAAAATGATATAGCTTCATCACTCAGCCACCCCATTACACAACTGCACCAGTGATGACCCACAAGTATAGGGGATCTATCGTAGTCCTTTCGATAAGTAAGTGTGTCGAACCCAACGAGGAGCAGAAGGAAATGATAAGCGGTTTTCAGCAAGGTATTCTCTGCAAGCACTGAAATTGTAGGTAACGGATAGTTTTGTGATAAGATAATTTGTAACGAGCAACAAGTAACAGAAGTAAATAAAGTGCAGCAAGGTGGCCCAATCCTTTTTGTAGCAAAGGACAAGCCTGGACAAACTCTTATATAGAGAAAAGCGCTCCCGAGGACACATGGGAATTATCGTCAAGCTAGTTTTCATCACGTTCATATTATTCGCGTTCGGTACTTTGATAATTTGATATGTGGGTGGACCGGTGCTTGGGTTCTGTCCTTACTTGGACAAGCATCCCACTTATGACTAACCCCTATCGCAAGCATCCGCAACTACAAAAGAAGTATTAAGGTAAACCTAACCATAGCATGAAACATATGGATCCAAATCAGCCCCTTACGAAGCAACGCATAAACTAGGGTTTAAGCTTCTGTCACTCTAGCAACCCATCATCTACTTATTACTTCCCAATGCCTTCCTCTAGTCCCAAACAATGGTGAAGTGTCATGTAGTTGACGTTCACATAACACCACTAGAGGAGAGACAACATACATCTCATCAAAATATCAAACGAATACCAAATTCACATGACTACTAATAGCAAGACTTCTCCCATGTCCTCAGGAACAAACGTAACTACTCACAAAGCATATTCATGTTCATGATCAAAGGAGTATTAATATGCATAAAGATCTGAACATATGATCTTCCACCAAATAAACCAACTAGCATCAACTACAAGGAGTAATCAACACTCACTACTAGGGAAAGCCCTAGCAGTAGCGTTGGTTTTGTGATCACTAGTAGCGCGGGTTGGCGCGCTACTAATAAGGCGCTACATCTATTGCTTAGCAGTAACGCGTGCGCGCACGCGCTACTGCTAGGACAAATAGCTGCAGCGATTGTTCACTCCCACGGTACTGCTAATGTAACTACTGGCAGCGTGTTTTCTCTCCATCGCTACTAGTATTCTTTTTTTAGTGTATTTATGCGTGATCGTACAAATATTTGTACAATACCAGTTATGAGTTTACATCATTATGTCCATAACAGTGTGTCAAATGAAGGTGGATTAGGTTCAAGTGGAGGCAATATGTGGTGCATGTCAAAAGTATACTACTAATCCAAACTTGATCTAGTTTGGACTAATAGTACTTTTGATGTGCACCACATGTTACCTCCACTTGAATCTAATCCGCCAAAGACTAAGCTATTTAATCATCATCATAGTCATTACCACCAACAGTATTTATTTAATCACCACTAACACTAGCTAATAATAATCATCATAGTCATTACCACCAACACTAGCTATTTTATCATCATAGTAATAGTGTAGCACATCATCATCCTCAAACTCATTTCTAGCTAGCTAATCACTCCTGCTGCTCTCTCATAGGTAAAATAACATAAAACATGTGTAGCTCTCCTCCTTGATCAAGTTGGAGCATGCAGATGAACCTGTCTCCTAATCATGGGTAGCACATCTGTTTGCTGCCCCTTGGTACTTCTCTGCGCTCCCCCATTACATATTTGGTCCAGTCTTGCACTATTAAGCATCTGTCGCTAATCTTGAATGCACTAAAGTAATCTGTAGGATATCTTGGCCATAAGCTAATAATACTCATGGTACCTTCAGTCTCAATCCCATAAGGCACAGCATTCATCGGGAGTCCCTGTTGAAGAACATCGTATGGTAACATACTTAGCAATGAAGTTTAGCTTCAAAAATAATGTATGGAAAAGATGCACTGAGGACAAATAGTAAAAATCTTACCATCCTTCCTAAATAGATGTGACCTTAGTTCATTACGAACACTATTGGTCACACGTTTTCAGTACTAACATTTCTAAATGCAGGAAGAAAATTTGTCTTGACAGTATCAAGATCCGCAAGCCATGAAACATAATGACTTGGCTCCTCGCAGTTGAGTTCAGCCCCGGGACAGTAGTAGCTCATGTCTACCAAGCGCTGGATATGTTTGCTTGCACCGAAATAAGCTGACAATACAAATTAGTTGTCAACTATTTTTGAATAAACAATATCAAATACATAAATATGGTTGAGAAACTTACATAATGGTATAACTGTAGGCGTCTGCACATTGACCTAGATGTAGGTATTACCTTCAATATCATCTTCCGGACGAATATCAAAGGTGATAATCATATCAGGCTCAAATGCATAAGTCTTGCATAGTGCTCGCCATGTTTTGCATCCAAAATAGGTGTAGTCGTCTGAATTGTATAATTTTGCATGGAAAATATAACCATGCTCGGTCTTCAAGTAAACTTTCTTTGCCTCCCTAGTATGACTGAAACCTATCTTATCCAATACAGAAACTCTTGCATGGCAGGGAATACGCTAGTAGAATAGTAAAAAAAATATAAGTTGAAGCAAATGAAGCAGATGTCATGCTTAATTACGAAAAAAGACTTATCGTTGTGACTTATCGTATCCACTTGAAGTTCTCGTCCGACTTGATCTTTGAAGCACCTATCATCATCTAGGAAGATTCCGTTGCACAGGCGCGCTGCCGTCTTCGCAGTATTTGCAAATACCGAAATCCTTTTCGTCGTCAGACATTTCCTACGTTTATAGTTAAAACATTAATTGAAAATCGATCGAAGACAACTACCAGGATACTCAACACACAAATCCGGGGAACTCGATATTTCCTACATATTCGGGCACAAGTCATGCCAAAATTCACGGAAAAATCTGGCATGACCTTTGCTAAAATAGGACATATCGAGCGCCTGAAATTTGCTGGATCAGAAATGAATCAACACTCCGGCAAAACATAGGCCACTCGGAGGTGTAACCTGCAAACATGACCGGCCACTTGGATATTGAGCAACACAAGATATACATTTCAAAATATCTTATAGGACTCAAATTAGCATGCATTCAATAAGCAAAAGTAAATCATCTCATGCGTCCGTACATCGTCGAATATTATCACTAATACATCCCGAATAGTGTCATACATATAACATCACTAATACAACTAAAACCCTAGAACACGGGACGGTATCGGGCGGTGGACACCCACTGAGAAGGAACCATCACGGATCATAGCTCCGGTGAGATCCACAGAGAACACTGCTAGGTATTGGAGAACCTGTTCTCCAACGCAAACAAGTAGCAACGGACGTGCGCGTCCTCCTCACTGACACGGTGACGCACCACCTCCGTGGATTCCTCGAGCCTCTGGACCGTCACTGGCCCACGCGACCGCCACCAAAGAAGGTTGGGGTCAACGACAGGCTGGCTCCTCACCAACCTGCGCCCCCCGGTAGGTAGCCCCTCCCAGTACCACCCCGGCGGAGCCCAGTCCCGGACATGGCCCATCTGGTCAAGCAGGTGTCGTCCTCCGCCGACTCGACAACGAGGATGCGGAATAGGCATCGCCTACGTCGATGCGTGAAAAAATGCTTTAACTAAAAAATAGCAACAAGTTCTTACTAACTAGTTCTATTAATTCAACTAGTTCTTACTAAAAATAAACTTACTATAAATAAAAATATACTAGTACCTAATTAGTACCTAGTTCTTACTAACTAATTAGTACCAAGGAACTACTGCCCTAATTACCATATAAGTAATTAACTAACTAGCACTAAAAATAGCCTAGGGTTCATACTAATTAGCACTAAATAGCTAGGGTTCATACTAAGCAGAGAAGAGGATCGGAAGGGAAGAGTGCTTACAGAGGGTGGGAGAGAGATGGGGTCGGGGAGGCGGCGGCACCGAGGCGCCATGAGGCGGGGGGGAGAGGCAGAGCGGGTCGAGGGAGAGGCAGTGAGGTCGGGGAGGCAGCGGTGAAAGCAGGGTCGGGGAGGCAGGCGGGTCGGGAAAGGCAGTGGCGGCGGAGGTGACGAGGAATAGTAGAGGAGAATTGGGGAGGAAGGAGGAGAGAGGAATCAGGCAGCAGGGGGTTAGGTGAAAATAGCTTTAATGATGGCGTGGGGAGGCAAAAGCGTCTGCTGCTAAAATTGTAGTAGTAGCGCTGTTAAGTGAAGGGTGCTACTACTATACCTAGCACGTCGGGAAGCGGTGTGGCAATTATAGTAGTGGCGCATTACATTCTGCTGCGCTCTTGCTAAGCGGGTAACGATGGCGCTGTTACGGCGAGCACGCGCTCTTGCTAAGTAGCGATAGCGCCTCATTTTAACAAGCGCTCTTGGTAACATTCTGCGTATAAGGTTTTCCCTAGTAGTGACTACTAGCAACCTACAGTACCAATCCGGACTTAGAGACAAGAATTGGATACAAGAGATGAACTAGGGTTTGAGAGGAGATGGTTTGGTGAAGATGTTGATGGAGATTGGCCCTCTCGATGAGAGGGCGTTGGTGATGACGATGGCGATGATTTCCCCCTCCCGGAGGGAAGTGTGCCCGGCAGAACAGCTCCACCGGAGCCCTAGATTGGTTCCGCCAAGGTTCCGCCTCGTGGCGGCGGAGTCTCGTCCCGGAAGCTTGCTTCCGATTTTTCTTAGGACGAAAGACTTCATATAGCAGAAGATGGGCACCGGAGGGCCAACAGGGGGCCCACGAGGCAGGGGGCGCGCCCAGGGGGTAGGGCGCGCCCCCACCCTCGTGGCCATGGTGTGGGCCCCCTCTGGTATTTCTTGCGCTCAGTATTTTTTATTATTTCCAAAAAGAACTTTCGTGGAGTTTCGCGGCTTTTGGAGTTGTGCAGAATAGGTCTCTAATATTTGCTCCTTTTCCAGCCCAGAATTCCAGCTGCCGGCATTCTCCCTCTTTATGTAAAACTTGTAAAATTAGAGAGAATAGGCATAAGTCTTGTGACATAATATGTAATAACAGCCCATAATGCAATAAATATCGATATAAAAGCATGATGCAAAATGGACGTGTCAACTCCCCCAAGCTTAGACCTCGCTTGTCCTCAAGCGGAAGCCGATAACGATAAATATGACCACATGTTTAGAGGTAGAGGTGTCGATAAAATAAAATACGGACATGAGGGCATCATGATTATTCTCATAACAACAACCTATAAAGATAATGTCATATGATCTCTTATGCTTAAGTAATAATCTATTCACAATGCAAAGTATGAATCAGAAACTTTATTGAGAACCAACAAACTATAATCTCAGTCATTGAGGAAATTGCAATTTATCATAACATCAGAAAGAGTCTAGTCAGAGCTTTTTAGCAAGTCCACATACTCAACTATCATTTAGTCTTTCACAATTGCTAACACTCACGCAATACTTGTGGTTACGGAGTTTTAATCGGACACAGAGAAAGATAGGGGCTTATGGTTTCGCCTCCCAACCTTTTACCTCAAGGGTAACGTCAACAATAATAGTTCATGCTAAGTTACATCCAATTAGATATATATATATCAGGATCTTTCCAACATACTGTGCTTGCCAAAGGATAAAATGTAAAAAGGAAAGGTGAAGATCACCATGACTCTTGCATAAGCTAGAAGATAAAGTAAAAGATAGGCCCTTCGCAGAGGGAAGCAGAGGTTTCCATGCGCTTTCAGGGTTGGATGCACAAAATCTTAATGCGAAAGAACGTCACTTTACATTGCCACTTGTGATATGAACCTTTATTATGCATTCCGTCGCTTTTATTTCTTCCACATCACAAGATCGTATAAAGCTTATTTCCTCCACACTAATCTATCATACATATTTAGAGAGCAATTTTTATTGCTTGCACCGATGAAAACTTACTTGAAGGATCTTACTCAATCCATAGGTAGATATGGTGGACTCTCATGGCAAAACTGGGTTTAAGGGTATTTGGAAGCACAAGTAGTATCTCTACTTGGTGCAAATAATTTGGCTAGCATGAGGGAGAAAGGAAAACTCAACATGTTGGATGATCCGTGACAATATACTTTATTTCAGATATAAGAAAACATAACCCATTACGTTGTCTTCCTTGTCCAACACCAACTCTTTAGCATGTCATATTTTAATGAGTGATCACGATCATAAAAGATTTCCAAGATAGTATATTTATATGTGAAACCTCTCTTTCTTTATTACTTCCTATTAATTGCAACGATGACCAAAACTATGTTTGTCAACTCTCAACAACTTTTAATCATCATACTCTTCCTATGTGAAGTAATTACTCTCCATAAGATCAATATGATCTCTTTGTTTCTTTTTATTCTTTTCTCTTTTCTTTTATTCACTCAAGATCATGGCAAAATATTCAAGCCCTTGACTCAACATATTATATAGCTCACGGACTCGATTACACAGAGGGATCATAAAGCAAAACTCAAAACTAGATCATACTGAAACTTTATTCTACTAGATCAAGATATTACTGAAAGGATCGAACTAAGAAAAACGGTAAAGATAGAGATGTGATGATGATACGATACCGGGGCGCCTCCCCCAAGCTTGGCAGTTGCCAAGGGGAGTGCCCATACCCATGTGATTATATCTCCTTTGTTGGTGAGGAAGGTGGTGGAGTTGTTGATGATGTGGGGTTGTCATCCATCTTCCAAGGCATAGGCTCACCATCATAGAAGGATGATCGAGTCTCCGGGATCCTCAAATCTGCAGCCAAACTCATCCTCTTGAATCTATATTCATACTCACAGTTTTGGTTTTGCAGGTCATAGATTTGGGCTTGGAGGTGCTCGATCTTCTTGTGAAACTTGAAGATGGTATCCCCAATGTTCTTGGCATCCAGCTTGTGGTTGTTGTGAACTCCGCGATCATCATGTGGTTGGAGTTGAGTCCATGTTCCACCATCCCTTGGCACTTGAAAACTTGTTGATCCATTACTTCGAGCCTCGTCGCCACGCTTCCGGTCCCTTCGGTCCCTCAACATCGTGGATGTGCAGCAACCCATCATGCATCTCAATGGTTTGAGGGTGTCGCAGCACCTCCGCAAGGTAAGGGTTGATGACCTTCTCGAAGAACTTGTCCTTGGGGGTGCTTGAAGACGTCATGATGATCTAGATCTGTCAGAAAAACAGCTTGAAACGAAAACATAAGATATTTGCGTGATACATGAGTCAAAACCTTCGGGAGATTATATAATGAATTTTTACCAACCAAAATACGTATCGTGCAAGAAAACAGAGTCCGGAGAGCGCACGAGGTGCCCACGAGGCAGGGGCGCGCCCAGGGGGTAGGGCGCGCCCTCCACCCTCATGGAGCCCTCGTGTCCTTCCTGGACTGCTTCTTATTTTTCTATTTTTCTAAATATTCCAAAACGGAGAAAAGTTGCCATTAGAACTGTTTTGGAGTCGGTTTACTTACCGTACCACATACCTATTCCTTTTCGGAGTCTAAAACATTCTGGAAAGTGTCCCTTATGTATTCTTCCGGGGTTACGGTTTCAATAACATTGGTTTCAACATTTATGGGATAACCTGAGATATAATGTTTGATTCTTTGACCGTTCACCAACTTCGGATTTTTGCCTTCAAAGTTGTTGATTTTTATGGCACCGGAACGATAGACCTCCTCGATAACGTAAGGACCTTCCCATTTAGAGAGAAGTTTTCCTGCAAAAAATCTTAAACGAGAGTTGTATAGCAATACATAATCACCTACATTAAACTCACGCTTTTGTATCCTTTTGTCATGCCATCTTTTAAATTTTTCTTTAAACAATTTGGCATTCTCATAGGCTTGGGTTCTCCATTCATCAAGTGAGCTAATGTCAAATAACCTCTTCTCACCGGCAAGTTTGAAATCATAATTGATCTCTTTAATATCCCAATAAGCCTTATGTTCTAGTTCGACAGGTAAGTGACATGCTTTTCCATAAACCATTTTATACGGAGACATACCCATAAGATTTTTATATGCAATTCTATAGGCCCATAATGCATCATCAAGTTTCTTGGACCAATTCTTTCTAGATCTATTAACAGTCTTTTGCAAAATTAATTTGAGTTCTCTATTACTCAATTCTACTTGACCACTAGACTGTGGGTGATATAGGGATGCAATTCTATGATTAACAACATACTTAGCAAGCATTTTACGGAAAGCACCATGAATAAAATGTGAACCACCATCAGTCATTAAATATCTAGGGACTCCAAACCTCAGAAAAATAACTTCCTTAAGCATCTTAATAGAAGTGTTCTGATCGACACTACTAGTTGGAATAGCTTCTACCCACTTAGTAACGTAATCAACAACAACTAAAATATGTGTATATCCATTAGAGGCAGGAAACGGTCCCATATAATCAAAGCCCCAAACATCAAATGGTTCAATAACAAGTGAATAATTCATAGGAATTTCTTGACGTCTACTAATATTACCAATTCTTTGACATTCATCACAAGATAGGACAAACTTACGGGCATCCTTGAAGAGAGTAGGCTAATAAAAACCGGATTGCAATACCTTATGTGCAGTTCTTCCTCCAGCGTGGTGTCCTCCATAAGCCTCGGAGTGACACTTGCGTAGGATCTATTCCTGTTCATGCTCAGGTACACAACGTCTAATGACACCATCTACTCCTTTATAAAGATGTGGGTCGTCCCAGAAGTAATGTCTCAAATCATAGAAAAACTTTTTCTTTTGCTGGTATGTGAAACTAGGTGGTATAAATTTAGCAACAATGTAATTAGCATAATCAGCATACCATGGAGCAATACGAGAAGCATTTATGACATTTAATTGTTCATCAGGAAAGCTATCATCAATAGGTAGTGGGTCATCAAGAACATTTTCTAACCTAGACAAGTTGTCTGCAACGGGGTTCTCAGCTCCCTTTCTATCAATAATATGCAAATCAAATTCTTGTAGCAAGAGAACCCATCCAATAAGTCTAGGTTTAGCATCTTCCTTTTCCATAAGATATTTAATAGCAGCATGATCCGTGTGAATAGTTACTTTAGAATCAACAATCTAAGGTCTGAACTTATCACAAGAAAATATAACTGCTAAGAATTCTTTTTCAGCAGTAGCATAATTTCTCTGGGCATTGTCTAGAGTTTTACTAGCATATTGAATCACATTTAATTTCTTATCGACTCTTTGCCCTAGAACAGCACCTACAGCATAATCACTAGTATCACACATAATTTCAAAGGGTAAATTTCAATCAGGTGGCTGGACAATAGGTGCAGAAATTAATGATTTCTTAAGTATTTCAAATGCTTCTAGACAATCATCATCAAAGACAAATGGTATATCTTTTTGTAATAAATTAGTCAGAGGCCGAGAAATTTTTGAGAAGTCCTTAATGAACCTCCTATAAAACTGGCATGACCAAGGAAACTTCTTGTACCTTTGATGTCCTTGGGACATGGTATCTTTTCAATAGCATCAACTTTAGCTTTATCAACTTCAACACCTCTTTCAGAAATTTTATGCCCCAAGACAATACCTTCGTTAACCATAAAGTTTTTCCCAATTCAAGACAAGATTAGTTTCTTCACATCTCTGCAAAACTCGATCAAGGTTGCTCAAGCAATCATCAAAGTAGGATCCATAAACGGAGAAATCGTCCATGAAAACCTCACAAATCTTTTCACAAAAGTCATAGAATATAGCCATCATGCATCTTTGAAAGGTAGCAGGTGCATTACATAAACCAAAAGGCATGCATCTATAAGCAAAAGTACTGAAAGGGCAGGTAAAAGTGGTCTTAGCTTGATCATCAGCTGACACAGGTATTTGAGAGAAACCAGAATAACCATCCAGAAAGCAAAGATGTGTATGTTTGGATAATCTTTCTAACATTTGATCAATAAAAGGTAAGGGGTAATGATCTTTTTTAGTAGCCTTATTTAATTTGCGTAAATCAATTACCATCCTATAACCTATAATAATTCTTTGCAGAATCAATTCATCTTTATCATTAGGAACAACAGTAATACCTCCCTTCTTAGGAACACAATGGACATGACTTACCCACTGACTATCAGCAACATGATAAATTATACCTGCCTCAAGGAGCTTTAGTATTTCCTTCCTTAACACTTCTTTCATTTTAGGATTCAGCCGTCGTTGATGATCAATAACTGGTTTGGCATCTTTCTCCAAATTTATTTTATGTTGACATAGAGTGGGACTAATGCCCTTAAGATCATCAAGAGTATATCCAATAGCAGCACGGTGCTTCTTCAGAGTTTTCATATTTTTTCTTCCTCCTTCTCTGAAAGGTTAGCACTAATAATAACAGGATATATCTTCTTTTCATCAAGATAAGCATATTTAAGAGTATCAGGCAATGGTTTAAGCTCAAACACGGGATCACCCTTGGGTGGAGGAGGATCCCCTAAGATTTCAACAGGCAAGTTGATTTTCAGAATAGGTCCTTGTTTAAAGAACACTTCATCTATTTCCCTTCTTTCATTCATAAACATATCATTTTCATGGTCTAGCAAATATTGTTCTAAAGGATCACTAGGAGGCACGGCAATAGAAGCAAGACCAATAATTTCATCTTTACTAGGCAATTCCTCTTCACGGTGTTGTCTACGAAATTTAGAGAAATTAAACTCATGAGACATATCACCTAAACCAATAGTAACAACATCCTTTTCGTAGTCTATCCTAGCATTAACAGTGTTTAAGGAGGGTCTACCAAATATAATGGGACAAAAGCTATCTTGTGGGGAACAAAGAACAAGAAAATCAGCAGGATATTTAGTTTTCCCACACAAGACTTCAACATCTCTAACAATTCCAATTGGTGATATAGTATCTCTATTGGCAAGCTTAATAGTGACATCAATATCTTCTAACTCAGTAGGTGCAATATCATGCATAAATTCTTTGTATAAGTCAATAGGTGTTGCACTAGCACTAGCACCCATATCACATAAGCCATGATAACAATGATCTCCTATTTTAAAAGAAATAACAGGCATGCCTACCACAGGTCTATGTTTATCTTTAGCACAAGGTTTAGCAATTCTAGCAGTCTCGTTACAGAAATAAATAACATGCCCATCAATATTATCAGCCAAGAGATCTATAACCATAGCAATATTAGGTTCAACTTTAACTTGCTCAGGAGGTGTATAAGTTCTAATATTGCTTTTCCGAACCACAGTCGAAGCTTTAGCATGATCATTTATCCTAACAGGAAAAGGTGGTTTCTCAACATAAGCAGTAGGAACAATAGGATTATTATAAGTGATAGTCTTTTCTTCAACTTTAATAGGTGCAACTACTTTTACTTCTATGGGAGGATGATATTTAAACCACTTCTCCTTAGGGAGATCAACATGAGTAGCAAAAGATTCACAGAAAGAAGCTACTATCTCAGAGTCAAGTCCATATTTAGTTCTAAATTTACGGAAAACATCGGTATCCATAAAAGATTTAACACAATCAAACTTAGGTGTCATACCTGACTCCTTACCTTTGCCGAGGTCCCAATCTTCAGAGTTGTGTTTAATTATTTCCAATAAATCCCATTTGAATTCAATAGTCTTCATCATAAAAGAGCCAGACAAGAAGTATCGAGCATGGTGCGATTGTTATCAGAAAGCCGAGCATAATTTTTTTGAATAATCATTTCTCTTGAGAGCTCATGATTGGGGCATGAATATAACATTGATTTAAGACTCCCCCAAGCTTGAGCGACGCTTTCTCCTTCGCGAGGCCAAAAATTATATATATAATTACGATCACGCTGAACAAGATGCATAGGATAAAACTTCTGATGAAATTCCAATTTCAATCGTTTGTAGTTCCATGATCCCATATCATCACATAGCCTATACCATGTCAATGCATCTCCCTTCAAAGATAAAGGGAAGACCTTCTTCTTGATAACATCATCGGGCATACCTGCAAGATTAAATAATCCACAAACTTCATCCACATATATTAGGTGCTCATCAGGATGTAATGTTCCATCTCCTGCAAAAGGATTAGCTAGGAGTTTTTCTACCATACCCGAAGGAATTTCGAAGTAGAAATTTTCATTTTCAGTAGGTTCAGTAGGTTGAGGAGCAACTCTTTCTCTACTGGTCGAGGTGAAGATACCCCGAACAAGCCCCTCAGAGGATTACTTTCCATAGTAACAAGTGACAGTAAATTTCAGCACACTATATAAATTTTTCCTTACCAAATTCCACCTACCAAAGGCGCTTCACTCCCCGGCATCGGTGCCAGAGAAGAGTCTTGATGACCAACAAGTATAGGGGATCTATCGTAGTCCTTTAGATAAGTAAGAGTGTCGAACCCAACGAGGAGCAGAAGGAAATGATAAGCGGTTTTCAGCAAGGTATTCTCTGCAATCACTGAAATTGTAGGTAACAGATAGTTTTGTGATAAGATAATTTGTAACCAGCAACAAGTAACAAAAGTAAATAAAGTGCAGCAAGGTGGCCCAATCCTTTTTGTAGCAAAGGACAAGCCTGGACAAACTCTTATATAGAGTAAAGTGCTCCCGAGGACACATGTGAATTATTGTCAAGCTAGTTTTCATCACGTTCATATGATTCGCGTTCGGTACTTTGATAATTTGATATGTGGTGGACCGGTGCTTGGGTGCTGTCCTTACATGGACAAGCATCCCACTTATGACTAACTCCTATTGCAAGCATCCGCAACTACAAAAGAAGTATTAAGGTAAACCTAACCATAGTGTCGTGGAATTGTCACGGCAGATGTCCTCTTGCAAGGACTTAGTCGTGGAGCCATCGCAACTATGAAGCTTAAAGGGGTTAAGGGGAAAAGGGACACGAGAGAGGTTTTATACTAGTTCGGCCCCTTACGATGAAGGCCTACGTCTAGTTGAGTTGGTATTGCTAGGGTTTCGATGACCAGGGAGCGAGATACGCTATGCCTGGCTCTCGATTTGATGTTACTTGCCCTAAGCCGCCAGCGGTTCGTCCCCTTATATACATGGGTTGACGCCCTGTGGCCTACAGAGTCCCGGCTGGCTCATAAACATTGTCCGGCTCGGTGACTATTTAATTCTACCTTATAGTACAAGTCATGCCATTACGGCGGTTTACCACTGCGGGCCTTAAGTCGCATGTGGGCTTTAGACCCTTTATTGAACCGCCATCTTCATGATTGATCTTAGGCTTCATATATGAATCATCTTTGCATAACCTCGCCCCTCCTGGACGGCTTACACAAATAGTTATATCCCCAACATTAGGCCCCAGATTGATTTGAACCGGTTCATGTCAATCTTGAAATACCTTAAGGAAAAGCCTTCTGTCTTCTGTCTATGCAAAGGTTATAACCCGCCGTGACGTCATCTTCTGGATTCGTGATGACCCGCCGTGACGTCATCTTGCATTAAATCCATATTTTATTCTATAATATCTTTAACGGATCTTTATTTTTACTGAACATTCCGAAAATCGAGGCATCAGAGTCGTTGGATAATGATGCCTTGCCTCCTCGTTTCTCATGCCTTCTCAGTCAGCCCTTCCTTATAAATAGGCACGACCTAGGTCTTTTCCATTCTCCCCCTTCGGTCATCTTCTTCCTCTCGCTATTTCTCTGCTGCTCGAGCTCGGCCGCTGCCGCCGCTGTAGCAAAGCACCGTTGACCTTGGCCGCTGCATCGACCTGATTTGACCAGAAAACCGCGACGAACCACCGCAGCAACTCTGCATCTGTAAGTTTCTTCCTTCCTGTTCCTCAGATCCGCATTAAGACTTTCGAGTTCCTCGGTGTTCTTCGCTGTTCGTCAGGAACCCTTCCTAGATTTCATCACCACCGCCGTTTCTTGATCCTTAAGATGGTATAAAAATGACGCGGTAGCTGTTTCGCACCCATTTCGAATGCAAATAGATTCCTTTTCTTTGTATAGAAGCTTTGTTTAGAACTGATGAACTCATCCGTACTAGTGTTAGGTCTAGAATATTTTCTTTCCTGTACACCTGTTCGATCCAAAATAATATCAACCAGCTGCGAAACTTGTTTGTGCAATACTTAGGCAAAATATGTTTCTGTCAGATCCATTTATCCACAGCGAATCTCACCGCCGGCTTTAAAAATACAATACTAAGTCTAGCCTTGCCAACTCCTGGCGGTTTCAAATAACTTAATTGCTTCTAATATTCATAGCGGCTTAACTAACCAAATATAATTATCCATATGTCATTAGGCCCCTTCGTAAGCCGCCTTCTTGAATAGAATTTAAAATGTTCTCCTCCGGGTTAAACTGAACCGGAAAAATATTATTTTGTCATAGGCTTCCATCTGCATTATGGCACCCAAGGCTCCCAAAGCTCCTGTGACCTTTAACTTGGTCAAGTCCATTGTTATTGAAAGCACATTGTCTGATTTCATGAAGACTGGCTATCTTCCCAAGAAAGAAGTCATGTCTTATCGTGCTCCTAACCCGTCAGAAGAAAAACCTCAACCCAAGGAGGGGGAAGTGATCGTTTTTACTGATCATATGAGCCGGGGATTTTCTCCACCCGGCTCGAAGTTCTTCAGGGATGTCTTGCACTTTTTTGACCTCAGACCTCAAGATATCGGGCCTAACTCTGTATCAAATATTTGCAACTTCCAAGTATTTTGCGAAGTATATCTTGGAGAAGAACCCAACATATTACTCTTCAGAGAGATATTTTACTTAAACCGTCAGAATGAACGTGCCAATGGGCCCAGCCTGGAACTTGGTGGTATCTCCATTCAGCGACGGAGGGACTTCCTTTTCCCATACGCTGAACCGCCAAGCCACCCTAAGGATTGGAAGCAGACGTGGTTCTATTGCCAGGACACATCTCCGGCTGATGAGAACCCGCTGCCCGGCTTTCGCGCTCTGCACCTTGAATCCCACCACCCGCTGCCGGACAAGTTATCTGCTTTTGAACGTCTAGCACTCGCCCCCACCATAAAGAAAATCAAGGATCTTTTGGGGAACGGCTTAGATGGCATTGATTTAGTCCGAGTCTGGATCTCCTGGCGGGTGATTCCGTTAAGCCGCCGCCCCGGCTTGATGTGCACTTACGCAGGCGAAAAGGATGACCCGCTGCGTCATTGTCCTGATGACTTACCTGAGGACATGGTTGAAGCCATGACCCAATTTCTTTTGAAAGAGGGCTCAGTGGTCAGCAATACCTTTGGCCTACTTCCATTCTGCAAGAATAACCCGGCTCCTGCAGTAAGTCATCAACCCCTAAAAATTTACACTCTTATTGTGGAATGCCTTGCTTTTACTCATAACCTTTCCACATTACTCACAGGAAAATGACAATTTTTGGAAGTTCAAATATGACCATGAGGCTTCCAAACAAGCCAGAGCACCCAAGAGAGCTGAGAGGAAAGCCATCAAGGCTGGAACCCAGAGGAAGAAGAAGCCAAGTGCTTCAGATTTGCTCAAACTGGATGACACCAGTGACGATGAAGAAGAGGTAATCCTTAACTCCCCTGATTCCTTTACCATCGTTTTATTGATATTATTTTCCTTCAGGAGGACGCGGGAAACAGCCAAGCAGTTGAGGAAGAGGTAACTATAATTTCCTCCGACTCCGAGCCTTTGCCGAGGCAGAAAGTCCAAAGAGTGACCCGGAAAGTAAGATTTTCACATCCTTTAGCTTACCAAGATCCTCAATTTCTTTTGAAGCGACAGACTCATGAGAGTCGGAGGCAGACCCGGACCAGCAAAGACGCGGAACTCTCCTCCAAATTACCTGATGTAACAAGGAAGCGTCGGGCTGAGGTTATCTCCGATTTATGTTCTTTTTTACCTTTGGCGGGTTTCATTCGTCAACCCCTCAATTCATCTGACTCAAACTATCGGGATACTTCACCTTCCTCCGTGAATCCATGCAATCCAACATGCGGCTTTCAAGACTGCTCGAGGTAATGTCAACTTATTTATCTTTATGCTTATCTTACTCATGTTTTTGTACTAACCCTTCTGATTTGCACACTGCGTACAAGTGAAGCCCAGCAAAAGGGCGAAGAAAAATAAGCCGGCCAAACAGCCGGTCGTGACTGACCCGGAGCTCGGAACAACCGCTCCTGACACCTCCACACATGAGCCGCCGCCTGAACCGGCCCATGATATTCCAGCACCAACTTATGATCCGCCTGCCAAACAAGCTCTTGACGGTTCTGACAATCCGGAGATTCCTAGCCCAGCCAAAATAGATTACCCGGAAGTCGAGATCCTTAAGACTCAGTTTGTTGAACTGGGACGACCCACTGTACTTGCCAAGTGCTCTGCCAAGGAAGAACTTTTGGAGCACCGAAAAGCCAAGCTGGACGTCACTGATTACACTCATCTGAGCATTGGAGAGATTGTCTCTGGCTACATAAGTCAAGTGCACATCAGCCGTGACCTGGAAGTTGACATGGTGAAACAGATACATCAAAAATCTGAGGTATAACTTTTGTTGCTTTTCCTTATTCATACTTATTATACCAGCCCCCAAGTCTATTGCTTATGAGAAAAATATGTTGTAGACTTAGAATCCGCTTAGCACTGCTTGTTAGATGCCCGACTTATCTTGTAACACCCGAAGGCCGGCTTTAAAATAAGATATTTTTGAACCGGTGTAGTATAACACTTTGAACTGCAATATGCATTAACCCCCAAGTGCCAAGTATCTTTGCTTTGCAAAGTGCTTGGGACTTAATTTCCATGAATCGCCGCAGTAAGTCAGAGTTCTTCAGCATACATTAGCCCCCAAGTGTCAAGTATCTTTGCTTGCAAAATGCTTGGGACTTAATGTTATCTTATAATAATCCTGACTGTAACCCGGCATTGATGCAGGCCACCATAAGTCAATTTGAGTCGGAGATTGTTGATCTGAAGAATCGCCTGGAAGCTCAAGAGACTGAAATCCAAAAGGCCAACTCCAAATTTGAGTTCAGCATATCTGAACAAGAGAAATTGAAGAAAGGCTTTGAAGCAGATAAGAAAGTATGGGCTGATGAAAAGGCCTCCTTGGTCACCCGGGCGGAGAAAGCAGAAGCGGCTCTCGCAGATACAACGGCTGAGTTAATCGGCTTAAAACGCCATATATCTCAGATGGTCTCAACAATCTTTGGTAAGCTATTCTGCAAGTGTTAAATACCGTAAATCTTTTCCGGCAAGTATCTTGTTTGTCACCTCCGGCTCACCTGATGTTTGTTAATGTAGGCCCAGGAGCTCTAATCTGAACCAGAACATGTTAATAAAGCTGAAGGCAGTTTATACATTGGTGGAACAACTCTACACCGGGTCACAACGCGCTTTAGCCGTTGTGTCTTTGTCAAATGAGGTTCCCAATCTCCTGGCTGATGTACTGAGGCGACTGGCCGTGCTACCTCAACGGGTTCAAGAGCTAAGGCGAGCATCTGCAAGAGCCGGAGCCATAGCCGCATTAAGCCGGGCCAAGGCATGGCTATCGGAACTAGACCCGGCCGACATCGCCATTGGATATCCAAGCTTTAAGGAGGATGGCACCCCATTTGAGGAGAAGGACCTCACCGCCTGCGTGAAGGAAATACGTCCTGTGGCCACTCTGATTGGGAATGACACGGACCTCACCAAGTACCAACGGTTCTGACAGCCAAAATCGAGAGGATCATAGCATACGTTATGATGCGATCGACATCCCTCAATTCGTAAGCATACCTTCGCCCCGAAGTTGATCCGGCGGGTTAATTGACGATGAAGCTGAATTTGAAGCTTTGAGTGGCATTGACTGGTCATCATCAACCTTCCAGGACCGGGCAGCCGACAGAGGAGCGGAGAGGGATAACCCGGAAGCTTCAGGCCAACAAAACAAGTGATCCGTCAGGCGTCTTATTTTTATGCTTTGTGGAAAACAATGCTTCATTATCCAGACTCGGGGAGTCTTGTAATAGAGTAGAAAAACACTTGATTTTGTCGTGCCTTCGCGCACGTTCGAGGCGCTCCATACTTTCTTAAGCCGCCATCATTATATGCTTCTGGTTCATACCGATCTTCTGCTTTCTTTGTGCCGAAAAATTCACTTGCATTGCCCTGCATATAGAACAAACACAAGTACCTTGGCGGCTTACCGCATAGGGGGTCATATATTGTATTGATAACCCGGAGTGTGAACCGAAAAATCATACAAAGGCCGGTTTTCAATTATATCTTTGAGACATAATCGTAACAGCATACCTGTGATCCTTTGGTGATCTTGCCGGCTTATGTGACCCAAACAATGAGGGTAAGCTTTTAATCCTGAAACTTGGCACATATGATGTTTTCTATGCGTTAACAACCTTATTTGATCAATATTAAACCGGTGGAACAAAAACCACCCCATAAATGCTTTCAAAATGATCTCAAAACAGTCAAATAATTGTGATTGCAAAGTGTTATGAGAAATAGACAAAATTCAAAGGCTTCTGATTCGAATACGATCAGTAAACCGATCCAAAGGGGTTAAGCTAAGATTTGGATACGATCATATAGCCCCCAGTGGCTTTGGCGATGCCGATCAAGTGGGTATCGACAGACTATGTTCTCTTTAGTTGAATCGACCTATGTTTGAGCAGAAGCCCCAAATGACCATAAGAGTTTTTTAATGACGCTGATTCGAATACGATCCACGTCAGACCCAAAGGGGTTAAGCTATGATTCAGATATGATCAAGAAGCCCCCTAGTGGGTTTGGCAGTATGCCGATCAAGAGGGTATCAACATCTATGTTCTCTTTGGTTCGAATACGACCTATGTTTGAACAGGAAACCCCCAAGTGATCATGGCTAGATTCAGATATGATCATAAGCCGTACCAAAGGGAAAGCTGGATTCAAATATGATCTGCTCCCTGTTGGTTGTTTCAACAACATGATAAGGAAGACATGTAAACTTTTGAGGATGAAAAGGACAGAGGTCCCGCTTTATTGCTTTTCATAATATATACATCGTCAAAATATGTACATCCTGAGAACCGGTGGCTCAAGTATAGTAAGGCTGAAGATGAGCGATATTCCACAGCCGGCGGGTCTCCTCTTCCGACTTACGTGGGTCTTTGTACTCTCGAATATCGATGAGGTAATATGACCCGTTGTTCAGGTTCTTGCTGACCACAAAGGGTCCTTCCCAAGGGGGGGATAGCTTGTGCATATCGGATTGATCCTGAATGAGCCAGAGCACTAAATCACCTTCCTGAAAGGTTATGGATCTAACCCGGCGGCTGTGGTAGCGGCGCAGGTCTTGCTGGTAAATCGCCGAGCGGGCTATTGCCAAGTCTCCTATTCATCCAACAAGTCAAGCGCATCCTGATGAGCTTGTTCATTATCAGCTTCGACATAAGCCGCCACCCGGGGCGAGTCATGACGGATGTCACTTGGCAGGACCGTCTCTGCTCCATAAACCATGAAGAAAGGTGTATAACCCGTAGACCTGTTAGGTGTAGTGTTGATGCTCCAAATCACAGAGGGTAATTCCTCCACCCAACAACCCGGCGTCCGTTGTAAGGGGACCAAGAGCCGGCGTTTTATACCTTTCAAGATCTCCTGATTGGCTCTTTCTGCTTGACCATTGGATTGCGGATGAGCTACTGCTGAAATGTCAAGCCGGATATGTTCTCGTTGACAGAACTCTTCCATAGCACCGTTGGAGAGATTAGTGCCATTATCAGTTATGATGCTGTGTGGAAAACCAAAACGAAAGATCACCTTTTTCATGAACTGAACCGTCGTGGCTGCATCACACTTACTGACTGGCTCTGCCTCAACCTACTTTGTAAATTTATCAACCGCCACCAGGAGGTGTGTCTTTTTATCCTTAGACCTTTTGAAAGGTCCGACCATATCAAGCCCCCAGACCGCGAACGGCCAAGTAATCGGAATCATCCTCAATTCTTGAGCCGGCACGTGAGCTCGATGTGAGAATTTTTGACAACCGTCACATTTACTAACCAAATGTTCCGCATCAGCATGAGCCGTCAGCCAATAAAAACCATGACGGAAGGCCTTGGCCACAAGAGATTTTGAGCCGGCATGATGACCGCAATCCCCTTCATGGATCTCACGAAGTATTTCCTGTCCTTCCGCAGGCGACACACAATGTTGAAACGCCCTAGTGACACTGCGATGATGCAACTCACCGTGAACAATTGTCATGGATTTAGACCGCCAGATGATTTGTCTCACCAAGGTCTCATCCTCAGGCAACTCTCCCTGGGTCATGTAAGCCAAATATGGCACTGTCCAATCCGGGATAACGTGAAGAGCTGCCACCAACTGCGCTTCCGGGTCTGGCACAGCTAAGTCTTCCTCTATGGGTAACTTGACAGAAGGTTTATGCAAAACATCCAAAAAGGTGTTAGGCGGTACCGGCTTACGCTGAGATCCCAGCCGGCTTACAGCATCAGCCGCCTCATTCTTACTTCGATCAATGTGTTCCACTTGATAACCCTTGAAGTGACCAACTACAGCATCAACTTCACGACGATAAGCCACCATGAGGGGATCCTTGGAATCCCACTTGCCTGACACCTGTTGAGCCACGAGATCTGAGTCGCCCAAGCACCTTACCCGGCTCAAATTCATCTCTTTGGCCATCCGAAGACCATGGAGTAAGGCCTCATATTCAGCTGCATTATTAGTACAAGGGAACATGAGCCGGAGCACATAACAAAATTTGTCACCTCAAGGGGAAGTTAAAACGACTCCAGCCCCCGAGCCTTCCAACTGCCTGGATACATCAAAGTGAATGGTCCAATACATGTTGTCCGACTTCTCCTTAGGTGTCTGCAGCTCTGTCCAATCATTGATAAAGTCCACCAGTGCTTGAGACTTAATAGCAGTGTGTGGCACATACTTCAAACCATGAGGCCCGAGCTCAATGGCCCACTTGGCAACTTGTACTGTGGCCTCTCTGTTTTGGATGATGTCTCCCAAGGGAGCAGAGCTTACCAAGGTGATGGGGTGACCCTGGAAGTATTGTTTAAGCTTCCGGCTCGCCATGAACACCCCATAAACAAGCTTCTGCCAATGTGGATATCTTTGCTTAGACTCAATGAGCACCTCACTGATGTAATAAACCGGCCGTTGAACCGGATGCTCCTTGCCAGCCTCCTTGCGCTCCACCACAATTACAACATTGACAGCACGTGAGTTAGCAGCCACGTATAACAGTAGCGGCTCTTTATCAATGGGAGCCGCAAGGACCGGTGGCTCAGATAACTGTCTCTTTAAGCCTTCAAAGGCAGCATTAGCAGCATCACTCCAGACGAAAGTGTCTTTTTTCTTCATCATCTGATACAGCAGTATGGCCTTCTCACCTAACCGGCTTAAAGCAGCGATACGACCCGCCAGTCGCGGAACATCATTGATGCACGCTGGTTTAGCCAAAGAAGTAATTGCCTTAATCTTCTCCGGAATAGCTTCAATGCCCCTGTTGGAGACTAGGAAACCCAAAAGTTTGCCATTGCACATCAAACACACATTTGGCGGGTTAAGCATCATCTTATAGACCGGAGATTATCAAAGGTTTCCTTGGATCATCTATCAAGGTTTCCTTCTCCTGGATTTCACCACTATATCATCCACATAAGCATGAACATTGCGCCCAATCTGATTGTGGAGACAATTCTGTACACACCGCTGATAAGTCGGCTGGGCGCTCTTGAGCCCGAATGGCATAGATACATAGCAGAAGGCTCCAAACGGAGTAATGAAGGCCGTCTTCTCCTGGTCCTTAACTGCCATTTTGATCTGATGATAACTAGAGTAAGCATCCAAAAAACTCAAACGCTCACAACCGCTATAGCATCAATGATTTGATCAATACGGGGGAGGGCAAAAGGATCAATCGGACAAGCCTTATTTAAGTCCGTGTAATCCACACACATCCGCCAGGTGCCGTTCTTTTTAAGCACGAACACCGGGTTAGCCAACCACTCAGGATGAAAAACTTCAACAATAAACCCGGCTGCTAAGAGCCGGGCCACCTCCTCTCCGATAGCTTTCCGTCTTTCCTCGTTAAACCGCCGGAGAAATTGCCTGAACGGCTTAAACTTTGGATCAATATTATGAGTGTGCTCAGCGAGTTCCCTCGGTACACCCGGCATGTCAGAAGGTTTCCATGCAAAGATGTCCCGATTCTCACGGATGAACTCGATGAGCACGCTTTCCTATTAGGATCTAGATTGGGCGATCTTTGAATTGTTTAGATGAGTCGCCTGGAGTAAAATCAACAAGCTTGGTTTCATCAGCTGACTTAAACTTCATCGTCGGGTCATGCTCTGTGGTTGGCTTCTTCAGGGGTGTCATATCCGCCGGATCAACGTTATCTTGATAAAACTTCAGCTCCTCTGCTGCACAGACAGATTCAGCATAAGCAGCATCACCCTCTTCACATTCCAGGGCTATCTTTCGACTCCCATGAACAGTAATGGTGCCCTTGTGACCCGGCATCTTAAGCTGCAAATAAACATAACACGGCCGCGCCATGAACTTGGCATAAGCCGGCCGTCCAGACAGAGCATGATATGGGCTTTTGATCTTGACCACCTCAAAGGTTAACTTCTCAGCCCTAGAATCATATTCATCTCCAAAGGCTACCTCCAGCTCAATCTTCCAACTGGGTATGCCGACTTACCAGGAACCACTCCATGGAAAACGGTGTTGGGCGTCTTTAAATTTTTATCAGTCAGCCCCATATGTTGAAAGGTCTCATAATAGAGGATGTTGATGCTGCTACCTCCATCCATGAGTACCTTAGTGAATTTATATCCACCAACTTGAGGTGCTACCACCAAGGCTAGCTGACCCGGATTATCAACCCGGGGAGGGTGATCTTCCCTGCTCCACACAATAGGCTGTTCTGACCACCTCAAGTAACGGGGAACCGCCGGCTCAACAGCGTTCACTGCCCTCTTATGAATCTTCTGGTCACGTTTGCATAAGCTAGTGGTGAACACATGATACTGTCCACTATTCAGCTGCTTTGGATTGCTCTGATAACCCGACTGCTGCTACTGCTGACCTCCTTGACCAGACTGCTGCTGATTATAACCACCTTGATTTCCCTGAAAACCGGAATTTGAACCGCCACCCGGGCCATGAAAGTCGCCGGCACCTGAGCCGCCACCCGACCCATGATTGCCGTCGAATGTGTTGGAATTCTTGAAAGCCTTCATGATAGCGCAATCCTTCCATAAGTGAGTGGCCGGCCTTTCCGGGGTGCCGTGTCTCGGACAGTGTTCATTGAGTAGCTGCTCGAGAGACGGACCTGAGTCGCCAGATCGAGGGGGCGACCTCCCCTAGCGTCTCTGATTGTTACCTGCGCATTAGCGTTGGCCACAAACTCCGGGTTACCATGGGCCTTATGCTTATTGCCTCCTTGATTCGCCGGGTTATGCTGCTGACCCTTTCCGTTGCCATTCTTCTTTCCCTTCCCTGTCTTTTCCTCATCAGACGCGGGATCCTTGGTACTATCAGAATCGGCGTATTTGACTAGAGCCGCCATCAGCTGACCCATATCATTACAATCATGCTTGAGGCGCCCCAGCTTCTGTCTTAACGGTTCAAATCGGCAATTTTTCTCCAACATTAAAACTGCAGAGCCGGCATCCATCTTGTCAGACGAATGTATTATCTCCTTGACCCGGCGCACCCAATGAGTGGTAGATTCACCCTCCTCTTGCTTACAATTAGTTAAGTCCACAATTGACATAGATTGCTTGCAAGTGTCCTTGAAGTTATGAATGAAACGGGCCTTTAACTCCGCCCATGAGCTAATGGAATTGGGAGGCAGGCCCTTTAACCAAGTCCGGGCCGTTCCATCTAACATCATGGTGAAATACTTAGCCATTGCCGCGTCGCTGACCTCCAATAGCTCCATGGCCATCTCATAGCTTTCGATCCACGCCCCAGGCTGTAAGTCGGCCGTGTAATATGGCACCTTTCGGGGTCCCTTGAAATCCTTAGGCAGACGCACATTACGTAAAGCCGGCACCAAACAAGGAACACCGCCGGTTCTGGTGGCCACTCCTGCCTCAACAGAAGTCGTTGGATAATCTGGGAAGGCTTGATGAGCCGTCTGCTGAGCCACCAGTTGAGCCGCCCGCTCGTCCTCCTGACGTATCCGGTCCTGCACCGGGTTATAACCGCCAGGCTGGTTACGGCGCTGGGCGTTGCTTGACAAAGCCTCCGACTCCATATGCCTGCTATAACTCGGGCTCTGACTTGGGCGAGGAGTTGAATGAATCCTGTCCCGACTATACGAATAAGCCTCTTGCTGAGCCAAAGCCATTTGGACGAGCTCTCTGATCCTTCGCGTCTCCACCGCTGTTGGATCGTCACCGTCCACTGGGAGAGCCGCCAAATGTGCCGATGCTGCGATCAGGTTCTCCATGGGGTTAGAAAAGTGACCCAGTGGTGTTGGTACGTAGCAGGGCGGGGCCATATTCCCATGAGGAGGTGCCATCACCCGAGACTGAACCGGTCCCCCTGCTCCGGATGTCATGAATTGATTTGCTTCTGGCGGGTTACTAGGGCCGGCTCCGGGTGTAGCGAAAAGGTTCTGAGGATCATAAACCGGAGGCAACCGAGATTGAGTTTTCTGGTGTCTCCTCCTCATCACCTCGTTAGATGCGTTCAGGCTCATCGTAAGCTGGAAAGCCTTTGACTGGAGCTGTTGCGCCCGTGCATCCAAAGCCGCCCGTTCTGTGGCCAACCTGGTATCCTCAACTGCTAAGGCCTCCTTGGCCCGAGCTATTTCCTCATGCACCTGTGCCACCTCTGCATCATGCTCATCTTGACTTGCAGGGATAACTGTGGCGGTTAACAGGGCCGTCAGCTTATCCATGAGATCAATCAGCACCTGAGCCGGCGGGCGCATAGGGTCTCCTGCCCCGGCTGCTCCTGACCCGGACGTTATTGCTGCCGCAGCTGTAGAGTTTTGGCCAGGTTGAGTACTAGCCATGAAGACCCCTGCCCAGCTTGGCGGCTCAAAGGGGTCTGGAATACTGTTGCCATCGGAACAGCCCCCAAGCCTGCCATCTTGCAGCTGATACAACGAGTCCGTCTCACCAGTGGACGAATCACCATCAGAGTGGATGGCCGTCTCACCGCCATCTGCGGATCCTTCATAAAGTTCTCCTCCGTGGATGCAACCCATGAAGCCTCGCTTCACGACAGGTTGAGCTCGGGTGGGTCTCGCATGCTGAGCCGTCTCGACGAGGTCGGTGCAGTTGTCCGGCTCAGGGCCCGGCTCACCAATCCGGCCGATGAAGACGTGGATTCCGCCGAAGGGGACCCGGTACCCGTACTCAATTGAGCCGGCATCGGGGCCCCAGCCTTCGTCGTCGATGTAGATCTTGCCGCGACGACTCTTGGTCATCCGGCCCACAGCGTATCCCTTGAGCCCTTTGAAGTTTCCCTTCAAGAACTCAAATCCACCGTGCGCTGGCCCCACAGTCGGCGCCAACTGTCGTGGAATTGTCACGGCAGATGTCCTCTTGCAAGGACTTAGTCGTGGAGCCATCGCAACTAGGAAGCTTAAAGGGGGTAACGTGACAAGGGACACGAGAGAGGTTTTATACTAGTTCGGCCCCTTATGATGAAGGTAAAGCCTACGTCTAGTTGAGTTGGTATTGCTAGGGTTTCGATGACCAGGGAGCGAGATACGCTATGCATGGCTCTCGATTTGATGTTACTTGCCCTAAGCCGCCAGCGGGTCGTCCCCTTATATACACGGGTTGACGCCCTGCGGCCTACAGAGTCCCGGCTGGCTCATAAACATTGTCCGGCTCGGTGACTAGTTAATTCTACCTTATAGTACAAGTCATGCCATTACGGCGGTTTACCACTACGGGCCTTAAGTCGCCTGTGGGGTTTAGACCCTTTATTGAACCGTCATCTTCATGATTGATCTTGGGCTTCATATGATGAATCATCTTTGCGTAACCCGGCCCCTCCAGGACGGCTTACACAAATAGTTATATCCCCAACACATAGCATGAAACATATGGATCCAAATCAGCCCCTTACGAAGCAACGCATAAACTAGGGTTTAAGCTTCTGTCACTCTAGCAACCCATCATCTACTTATTACTTCCCAATGCCTTCCTCTAGGCCCAAACAATGGTGAAGTGTCATGTAGTCGACGTTCACATAACACCACTAGAGGAGAGACAACATACATCTCATCAAAATATCGAACGAATACCAAATTCACATGACTACTAAGAGCAAGACTTCTCCCAAGTCCTCAGGAACAAACGTAACTACTCACAAAGCATATTCATGTTCATAATTAGAGGAGTATTAATATGCATAAAGGATCTGATATGATCTTCCACCAAATAAACCAACTAGCATCAACTACAAGGAGTAATCAACACTACTAGCAACCTACACGTACCAATCCCAGACTTAGAGACAAGAATTGGATACAAGAGATGAACTAGGGTTTGAGAGGAGATGGTGCTGGTGAAGATGTTGATGGAGATTAGCCCTCTCCCGATGAGATGGCGTTGGTGATGGCGATGGCGATGATTTCCCCTCCGAGGGGAAGTGTCCCAGCAGAACAGCTCTGCGGAGCCCTAGATTGGTTCGCCAAGGTTCCGCCTCGTGGCGTGAGTCTCGTCAGCTTGCTTGCTTCCGATTTTTCTTAGGACGAAATACTTCATATAGAAGAAGATGGGCGCGGAGGAATAACATGGGAGCCACGGTAGGGGCACGCCCGGGGGTAGGCGTGCCCCCACCCTCGTGGCTGTGGTGTGGGCCCCTCGGTATTTCTTCCGCTCAGTATTTTTATTATTTCCAAAAATAACTTTCGTGGAGTTTCAGGGCTTTTGGAGTTGTGTAGAATAGGCCTCTAATATTTGCTCCTTTTACAGCCCAGAATTCCAGTTGCCGGCATTCTCCCTCTTTATGTAAACCTTGTAAAATAAGAGAGAATAGGCATAAGTCTTGTGACATAATGTGTAATAACAGCCCATAATGTAATAAATATCGATATAAAAGCATGATGCAAAATGGACGTATCAACCAGCAGCAAGTTTCACATGCAACATCTAGAACCTTTCAAAATTAACATCATAGACGGTACATAAAGAGATGCATCTCATCTGGAAATCTGCTGAAGCGGAAGGCGAATATTGAGCCTTCATTCATGTTGAAGGTCTTTGCAACTTTAGGCCAGTGCCTATGGATGATTGACTGTCCATCCTTCGACCTCTTCAGGAACACTTCAATATTGAACCGTGGGTGTTGTATGAAAACTTTCCTCGCCTCCTGACCACAGAGGTGGTTTGAGAGGTAATCATCACTGAACCCTGAAAACAAGGATGTGCATAAATATCTTCTCCATATTGGAAATGGGGCAAAGGAATAAAACAGGCATGGTATAATAGTTAGTACCATATTGTAAACCTCAGTGCTTCCCATTGTTTCCCGCAACACATATAAGGTAGTTAGTCAGCAGGTTAAGTAAGGGTTCGCATGCTATCAGTAAAATATGTTGATGAAAAATAAGCACATTGCAGATTCATCGGATTAATTCAAGCCACTTGGAAAACCCATTTATCCAAACCAAGCATGATTTAGAACTAGGAAATATAGCACTTGTATATGTTTCTCATGTATTAAGTGTAGCCAAATTCGATTTATTCCTCACATGGTATACAATAAGAGAATGCAGCCACAACAATTGAACATCGCATTGCATAATTGAACCAAGCACTTAACTAAACACCACAACAAATGAACCAAACATTAACTGAGCACCACATTGCACAATATAACATACTCCTAATAGAAGATCAGACAGTTAACCAAACAAAGCATGCTTAGCAACTTGGAAATATAGCAATTGTATTTGTTTGCTCATGTATTTAGTACAGCCAAATTCGATTTATTCCTCACATGGTATACAATAAAAGAATGCAGCCACAATAATTGAACATCGCATTGCAGAATTGAACCAAATAGTTAACTAAACACGACAACAAATGAACCAAACGTTAACTGAGAACCACATTGCAAAATATAACATACTCCTAATAGAAGATCAGACAGTTAACCAAACCAAGCATGCTTAACAACTTGGAAATATAGCAATCGTATTTGTTTCTCATGTATTTAGTACAACCAAATTCGATTTATTCCTCACATGGTATACAATAACAGAATGCAGCCACAACAATTGAAAATCGCATTGCAGAATTGAACCAAGCAGTTAACTAAACACCACAACAAGTAAACCAAGCCACAACAAAGGAACCAAGCAGTTAACTAAACACCAATTAAACAATATAACATACTCCTAATAGAAGATCAGAAAGTTAACCAAACCAAGCATGCTTAACAACTTGGAATATTGCACCCTGAAGAATTGAACATCACATTTGCAGAATTGAACCAAATAGTTAATTGAACACCACATTGTACGACATATAGAACATATACACTATAGCAGAAGATTGCATGGTAAAAGTAGATAGCATAATTCACTATTATTTGTTAAGGGAAGGCAGTAGCTAGCAAAATGAACATGGGTCCTTATAGTGAGCTAATAAGACAAGCTACTCCTCATTGTCGGAGATATCAATGATGATTGGCTCCTTGGACATGGAAGAGGGCGAGGCCTCCGCATCGTGGGTGCCCTCGTTGTAGTGGTGAGTTGCCTGAGCCGCTCCGGGCACCAACCTGCTGGCTCTCGAGATGAGGTAAGCACATGCACGCTAAGAAAACACCTCCTAGTCTTTGTCGAAGGCACCGCCCGTGGCCTCGAGAAAATGCCACGAACTGTCGTTTAAAGCATCCAACCGCGTCGCGGCATCGGCGCGCGAGGCGTCAACGGTGGCCTCGATAGCGAGGTGCTCCTCCAAGATCTGGGGGTTGGCACGAATGACAGCCATAGCGACCTCATCCGCGCGTGCGGCCACGATTTGCTTCTCCGCTGCCAAATGCTCCTTGAGGTCCTGGCTATACTGCATGCACCATGGCTTAGGCCGGCACTTATTTGGTGGAGGGATCGGTGATTTGGGTGGAAGGTGTCACGCTTGCGTCGGCGGTCGGGGCATGTGGGATGTGGAAGGAGGAGGAGGATTGGGGTCGGGTGTGGATTACCTGGCTGGATAGGCGAGGCCGAGCAGCGTGAAGGAGGGTCGCCGGCAAGGAGGCGGCAGCGCTGCAAGCAAGGAGTGAAGGTTTAAACTTGGAAAGGAAGGCGGAAACAGGGGAAATGTGGCTTTTGCTAAGGGGGAGGGGGCGGGGCGGTAGATATTTCACGGAAGCCGAAAATTTGGAATCGCTTCAGCCAAAAAACTGGCGCACAAAGTGTCATCAGATACGGTCCCTTATTCAGAACTGTGTACGATATGTGAACATCACAAACGATTTAGATAACTTAACCCGTCTGTGTTGAGTTTGAACTGTGTACGAACTGTGTACGATATGTGGACTGTAGCCGACGCACCTTCTCGCGTAAGCCATAGGCGTACTATACACCGATGATGCTCCAAGATATTTTGTGCTGCATCTCACACGGTTGGTGATAATAAACTGTGTGCAATCTACTTGATTTATCGTCTTGATTTGAATTATGTAATGGGGTCACAGCTACAAAGGATGGTGTTTGAATTGTTAGAACTTTTATCTGCAGTGAACATGCAACTATAGGTGTGTCGTCAAAAAAATTAGAATTATTCAGGGTTTGTTTGGACATTTTATACATTAACTTTGTTTTCCAGGCATTTTATGCGCATAATTCTAATTTGAACTACATGCACATGCTCTAGTGCATATAAACTGGTTGAAAAATCAAATATGTGTCCTTGGTTGCATGCTTAGGTCCCATGCAAGAAATGGAAATGAATGTCACACACCCTGCCACCGTCACTCGGCCTCAAACATTGAGATACATGGCTTTAAATTTCTAGTAAATCCAAAACTCGTCTGAAATTCATGAAACCTGGCATGCTATCATGAAGCGGCATCAACATGTCGTGGTAAAAAAAATTCCCATTTGGGGCAAGTTTGGGTATAAGCTTCTCACAAACCAGAGCTTCTCACAACAAGCGTGATGGTTTCGTAGGGAACGTGCCACCTTTGGGGACAAAACGGTATCCGTTGCCTCTTATTGCTTTTAAACTTTTTTGAGTGTCAACATAGAACAACAGGAGTGTTGTGTTCAATTTTGGAATTTTTCGGGGTTCATTTGGACGTTTTTATACATTAACTGTGTTTTCCAGGCATTTTATGCGCATAATTCAAATTTGAACTACATGCATTCTCCAGTGCATATAAACTGGTTGAAAAATCAAATATGTGTCCTTGGTTGCATGCTTAGGTCCCATGCAAGAAATGGGAATGAATGTCACACACCCTGCCACCATCACTCGGCCGCAAACATTGAGATACCTGGTTTTTAAATTTTAGTAAATCCAAAACTCATCTAAAATTCATGAAACCTGGCATGCTATCATGGAGCGGCATCAACATGCCATGGTAAAAATTTTGTCCCATTTGGGGCAGTTTTGGGTGTAAGCTTCTCATGAACCAGAGCTTCTCACAATAAGCGTGATGGTTTCGGTAGGGAACATGCCACCTTTGGGGACGAAACAATATATGTTGCCTCTTATTGCTTTCAAAAAAATTCGACTATCAACTTAGAATAACTGGAGTTTTGTGTTCAATTTTGGAACTTTTCGGGGTTCGTTTGGACATTTTTATACATTAACTTTGTTTTCCAGGCATTTTATGCGCATAATTCTAATTTGAACTACATGCACATGCTCTAGTGCATATAAACTGGTTGAAAAATCAAATATGTGTCCTTGGTTGCATGCTTAGGTCCCATGCAAGAAATGGGAATGAATTTCAAACACCCTGCCACCATCACTCGGCCGCAAACATTGAGATACATGGCTTTTAATTTCTAGTATATCCAAAACTCATCTGAAATTCATGAAACTTGGCATGCTATCATGGAGCGGCATCAACATGCCGTGGTAAAAAAATTGTCCCATTTGGGGCAGGTTTGGGTATAAGCTTCTCACAAACCAGAGCTTCTCACAACAAGTATGATGGTTTCGGTAGGGAACGTCCCACCTTTGGGGATGAAATGATATCCATTACCTCTTATTGCTTCCAAAAAAATTATCGTGTCAACATAGAACAACAGGAGTATTGTGTCAGTTTTTGTGATTTTTTGGGGTTCGTTTGGACATTTTTATGCATTAACTGAGTTTCCAATGCATTTATGTGTGTAAGGGCACTCTTGTCCCTCAGTAGTTTTGGTGATTGATGACAATGTCTTTGCGGACTAATCGTTTGTATTGAGCCTTTCAGATATATCACGACTAAACACAAGACGGTTTGATGCCCCTCGAAGACTATTGAAGATGGCGTTTATCTACGGTTCGGTTCGGTGGAGTTGTGTCACATCCCAGATAGACCATGCATTAGGGTGTGCATCATGTTTAAATTTCATTTGAATTTGAAATGGGGAAGGCAGGAAACCCCAGAACACCCCCCCCCTTAAAAGAACTAGGGTTTACTAAAATTTATTTCACTGAATCCGAAATGCCCTTCAAAATGCTCATCCTCTTTGTTTGGGTTCAGACCCCATGTCAAAGGAGGTGGAACATTTTCTAGGTCATCTAAGGGTTCTAGAATTAATCCACAAGTTTTTAAGATGAGCATTTCAAATTATGAAAAATATTTTAAATGTTCAAAAATTGTCAAACCAAAATGTTTCATGTTGGGAATATTCCAACAAGTGACCAGGAGCATTTTGGTAATTTTTAAAATAGTTTTGGTATTTTTAAAAACCCCACAAAGTTTCAGAATAATAGGAAAAGACTAAAAAAGGAAAAGGCTTACACATGCCTGTGCAGCCCACCTGCCGGCCCAGCCCAGCAGCATGGTGGCTGCTTGGCTTGGCTTGACGAGCAACTTTAATGCCGGCCCGGCAGCCAGAGGCGCGCCACGCAGCTGGCCGCCGCCCTACTTCATCCCCTTCGCCCGCCTCGCTGCCTGGACAACCTCCACGTCGTCGCCCCGACCCCCAGGACACGTCATTCTCCCCCAGCCTCCTCTCTCGCTCTCCCCAACCTGGCCGCGCCATCGCCGCCGCGCCACCGCCCGACGCCGTGCTCCCGCCGTCCATGCTCCTCCCCACCATGTCCAGCAGCTCCGCGCCTCCACTACCCCTAGCTAGCGAGTCCCGCTCGCTCTAAGCACCCAAGCCACTACACCGACCTCGACCGAGCTCAAGCCGCGGAGATCCCCATCGCCGTCGCCGCCGCATCGACCGCCCCGACCCAGCGAGGCTCTCTCTGGGTTCACTTTGTGAGCTGGCTACTCCCGTCCTCTCCGCTCTCTTCCTCTTGCACCACTAGCAGCGCACGTCGATCACCCGAGCACCGCCCGCGGAGCTCGTCGCCGACGAGGCTCCGGCCACCCTGCGGCCACGCCACCCTGTCCATCGCACTCACCGAGTTGCGCTGGGCCTAACTATGCACTTCAGCGCCTCGCCGAGCCCTCTAGCAACAAACCCGACATCACCCGAGCCCGGCCGCCGCCCGACTCGTCGCGGTGCCAACTCCGCCACCCGACTCAACTAGTTACACCAAACGCGCGGCTCATCTCCAGCCCCACGTAGATGCTCCGCGCCCCATTTGGTGCCGGAAAGTGCAAAAGCACTTTGCTCCGGCCCTGCCTCGCCCGGCTGACTAGACGCCAGCGAGTTGACCATCGACCTCGATTGTGGGCCTGTTGTTGTCTGAGTCAATGACGGTGGACCCCGGCTAACTAATTAGGATTAGTTCTAATTAAGTTAATTAGTTAAACTAACACGACATGCGGGTCCCACTGGTCAGTTTGACTGGGCGACCCGTTGACCCTGACGTCACGCTGACCTCATCTTGGCGCATTAATTCAAATTCTGGATTTATTTTATATAATAAATTCAGAATATAAATCAAATTTCAAATGCTTATAACTTTTTATCTATAACTCCAAATGCAAAGATTTATATATGAAAAATTATCAGAAAAATACACTCTATCCATTGGTACAGGTTTCATGCATGTTAAAGCAAGTTAACTATGCTGAATAACCAGAATAAGATATTGCACCATTAGGTCTAACTCAAATGAGCTATCATTTGAATCCTTGATTCAAATGAGTTCATCCCCTGTTCTTTCAACTTGCATTAGGCCAACACACATCCATATTGCCATGTCATAGCATGCATCATATTGTTGCATATTGTCTTGTGTGTTTATTTGGTGTGTTTTCATGATAGGTTACGCCCGAAGATAACCTCGACTACCCATCGAAGGCAGTTCTCTACCCAGTTCCATCGGGCAAGCAATTCATTGATCATTCCGATACAAACCCATGTTCTCGCTTCGCTCTCGTTTACTGCATTAAGACAACGCGATTCAAGCTGTTGTGTGCTGCGGTAGTTGAACCCACTTCCTTTGCATGACTGTCATTGCCACGATAACTAGATGAAACCCACTAGTATGTGTAGGAGTTGATTGAGCCATGTTTGTGATTCCTACCATGCTATGCTTGCTATGCTTAGAGTTGTGTCGGTCGGCTCATCGGGATGATGAACTGGAGTGAAAGGTTGTGTTGGTTCGAGAGTGAAAGTGTTGAACACGATTTGGTAAAGGTATCGATGAGAGGCCATGTAGGAGTACATGGTGGGTTGTTTCATTGAAGCGAACTTAGAACTGAGATCTGTGTTTGTGATCCATGAACTAGCTACTACCACGCATTGGGCCCGAAACCAATGGACCCTCTCGGCTTCTTAACCACCCTGTTCATAGTCAGGGAGTTGCAAGTAGTTTCGGTGTTTGTAGCATCTTTGGGGCCGCATAGCGCTGACCTTAGGGGTGGGTTGTGTTGCGGTAGGCACCGTGGCCCGGTGTACCGAAAGTGCCGTTTGGTATCTCGGGAACCCTGCACACATCGTTCGGGGCTGTATGGGAAACCTCGGCGGACTCCTGCGGATGGAACCGAATAGGCGATAAACCGGGATTAGGGACTTGAGTGTTTAGGTAGGCTGTGGCCGACACCCGTTGGGCTTCCGCTTGAAGGTTGCGAGTACATGTCGTGTATGCGACGATAAGTGGTGAGCGCGTGTGAAGAAGTATACCCTGCGGGGTTGAATATGATCTATTGAATAGCCGTGTCCACGGAGAAGGACTTCTGGGTTACCTATATCAGTTCATAGACAAGTAAATGGATACTACTAAAAGCCTCAAGATAAGTGTGAGTATCGTGGATGGCCCTCTCGGGGATGACGAGAGAGGATCCACGGTGGAGTATTGTGATGGTGATTAGTGGACTCGTGTATGCGGCAAAATGCTTTACAAAGTGTGTCACGTGGGATAGCTTAGCCAAGAGTCAAAGCTGGCTTCTGCAAATAACTCCACCTCCTTCCTTGAGAATGTGCATGTATGATAGGATTACGTGGTAAGACTTGCTGAGTACTTTTGTACTCATGTTTGTAATCAATATTTTTCAGAGGACTATACTACCCCTCCGACGGATTCTATGTAGATGTTGACTTGACGAGTGAACTAGCCGCCCGGTGGCGATCTAAGACTTGTGAAGGGCCATTGTAGATAGAAAGGCTCCAACAAGCTTTCTTTCTTTCTAGAGTGCGTACTCGAGACATAGTTGCTTCCGCATGTGCTTGTATGATTGTATGACTTGAGTGTTGGGTCATGTGACCCCTACCGTATGAATATGTTATGTATGGCTCCTCGGAGCCTCTTAAATAAAAGTACTTGAGTTGTAGAGTTTTGTTGTGATGCCTTGTTGTATTTACTCATATCGGGCATAATCGTGTATGATTGAAATGCTTGGTATGAGTGGGATCCGACAATCTAGTTGTTTATCCTTGGCAGCCTCTCATATGGGGAAATGTAGTCTCGTGCTTACGGCGATAGTAGTCCGCTTCTGCCCGGTTCACGAGTCCTGCTAGCCCAGCACTACTGCTTGGACACTTGACTGGCGGCATGTGATTCATTTTGTTCCTATGTCTGTCCCTTCGGGAAATGTCACGCGGTGATACTTGGAGTCCTGCCTAGCTGCTACAGCCGGGATACGGAGTCTGTTAGCCAGTGCTACAGCCGAGTTCATCGTTGATGACCGACATGCTCGAAGTGTTTCATGTATGCCTGTCCCCATAGGTTAGTGCGCTTTGGGTTCACGACTAGCCATGTCGGCCGGGTTCTTTGTCATGTGGATGCTAGCGACACCATCATATCGTGAGCCAAAAGGCTAAGCGGTCCCGGGCCATGGTAAGGCGACACCCGTGGGAATACCGTGCGTGAGGCCGCAAAGTGATATGAGGTGTTACCAGCTAGGTCGATGTGACTTGGAATCGGGGTCCTGACAAGTTGAGTCGTAGGAAAGCCGTACTATTAAGAGGGGGTCCGTTTTGGAAAGGTTTGGGTGGAATCTCACGTACACGTCCCCTTATGCACCGCCTTTCCTCCAGCTCTTTGGAGTATTCCTCCGTCTCTCCTTGTCTCTGCGAAATGAAGGTCTCCGCATTGTTCCTCTCAGGCTAGCGGTAGTACCGTGCCTGGTACAGCAGTAGGAGCGGAGGTAGGGGCGGATGTAATTTTTTACATCCGCACCCTTCACGGTAGTACCGCACCCCAGGTCGCGGTAGTTCCGTGTCGGATTTTCGCACGACAATATCTCAGCGGATGTAGTCACGGATGTAATTTTTTACATCTGTGCCTACTGGGCCTGGTCTGTGGCTGTCCTGCGGTAGTACCGCGCCTGCGGATCTACCGCGCCCTCTCCGTGCTTTTTCTTCTGGTCCGGGCTCTACCGCGCCCACGGTAGTACCGCGGTCCGCCGCGGTAGTACCGCTCCCTTGGTGCGGTACTTCCGCGGGTCGCGGGCTGAGTGGTGGGTTGGAATTGTCTCCCCCACTATATAAGGGGGTCTTCTTCTCCAAGAAGACTCACCTCTTCCAACCCTAATCTCCATTGTTGCTCCAAGCTCCATTTTCGCCCGATCTCTCTCCCTAGCCAATCAAACTTGTTGATTTGCTCGGGATTGGTTGAGAAGGCCCCTATCTACACTTCCACCAAGAGAAATTTGATTCCCCCCACTAATCCCTAGCGGATCTTGTTACTCTTGGGTGCTTGAGCACCCTATACGGTTGAGGTCACCGTGAAGCCATAGTCCATTGTGGTGAAGCTTCGTGGTGTTGTTGGGAGCCTCCAATTAAGTTGTGGAGATTTCCCCAACCTTGTTTGTAAAGGTTCGGTCGCTGCCTTCAAGGGCACCAATAGTGGAATCATGACATCTCGCATTGTGCGAGGGCGTGAGGAGAATACGGTGGCCCTAGTGGCTTCTTGGGGAGCATTGTGCCTCCACACCGCTCTAACGGAGACGTACTTCCCCTCAAAAGGAAGTAACTTCGGTAACACATCCTCGTCTCCACCGGCTCCACTCTTGGTTATCTCGTGCCTTTACTTGTGCAAGCTTATTTGTGTTATATACTTTTCTTGCTTGTGTGTTTGTTGTTGTTGCATCATGTAGGTTGCTCACCTAGTTGCATTTCTAGACAACCTACTTTGATGCAAAGTTTAATTTGGTAAAGAAAAGCTAAAAATTGTTAGTCGCCTATTCACCCCCCCCCTCTAGTCAACTATATCAATCCTTTCAATTGGTATCAGAGCCTCGTCTCTTTTTAAGGACTTTACCGCCCGAAGAGTATGGTTGACGTCGTAGACAATGTGGGAGAGCACTCGGTGCGAATCCGATATAAATCTCTACGGAGATGGGGTAACTCGATCTCACGTGAGGAATTCAATGTGGCGCTGGACACATTAAAAACCTCCATGATGACCAAGGTCAAAGACATGTTTAAGGATTTCTTAGAAGGGCTTAAACTTTCCACCGCACCCATGAAAGTGGGTGATCCCGCCAACACGGTGACGGATGCTAACCCCGACAAGGGGGAAGCTACTAGTGAGAAAGCTCCTTTGTCTAGTGGTAAGAATGGCACCAGCATCTTTTCCCATGTGCAACCTCCACCCGTTTATGGTGGACCGATTCCTTCTACTCATTTGAATCATGCCGGTCCTCCCCCCAAGATTGATAAAAAGGAGGATTTTGATTCTTGGGTATATCATTTTAAGCGTCATTTAAATCATGTGAACACTAACCTTTGGAGAATCATTGAAGAAGGTTTTTATCCACAAGACCGGAGCAACTTCACTCCTAGAGAAGCCGTCGATGATCAATTCAACGAGAATGCTCTCTTCATAATCCAAGAAGCAATCCTTCCCGAAGACCTCCCGCATCTCCGGCCCTACTCATTGGCCAAAGATGCTTGGCACAAAGTGGTTTCCCTCTATCGGGGAAGCGCAAGCATTCAACGTTCCAATTATGAAGTGGTTCAAGATGAAGTCGATGAGTTTGCAATGAAAGAAGATAAAGAACCTCGTGAGCTCTATCGGAGAGTTACCAAGCTCGCGGTCTCTCTCCGGGATCATGGAAGTAAGGACACGGATGACAATTGGATCAAGCGCAAATTCCTCAAGGCAATGATGCCCTACCAGAAAGCCATGTCCTCCGTCATCCGTCAAAGGCCAGACTTCCACACCTTGTCCTCAAGTGATGTGTTGGATGAGTTTGTGGCTATGAGCATATTGGACAAGACCGCCGACAATGCGGTGCTTCGCTCCCAAAGAGCAAAGAAGCCCAACCTTGCATTGAAGGCCAAGGTTTGTGTCGAAGAAGAAGAAGAGGAGGAAGATGAGGAGAGCAACCTCGAAGATACGAAGTATGCCTATCATGAACACATGGCCCTTGCTTCAAGGCAATTTTGGAGCAAGAAGAACTCAAGGCCCAACTTCAACAAGCGCAACTCAAGTGGCGCAAAGGGCAAGCAACGAGTGAGGACTTGCTTCAATTGTGGCAACGTGAGTCATTTTGTTGCGGAGTGCCCGTATGAGAAGAGGGAAGACAATGGTGGCAAGCTCATCCGTAAGGACAAGGCCAAGTCTTTCTCCAACAAGAGAAACCTCACCAAGAAGACTCCTCACAAGGCATTGGTGGTACAAGAAGAGTACAATGAGGATGATGGTGATGAAGATGGTGAGTCGGTTTCCATGGCCTCCGTTGCCATTGCGATGACTCCTCGGGTGTCTCTCTTCGAATCACCCAGTGAAAGCATCACCGCCAAGTGCCTCATGGCTAAAGCCACCAACAAGGTAACCCCCAACATCAAAACTACCATCATCAATCATTCTTCTTCGACGGATAGCATTGATGAACATGAGGGAACTAATGTGGAGGAGAATGAGTTTGAGGTCTTTATGGGTAAACTCAAGGGAAAATCCAAGAAGCACTTCGTTGCTCTCTTGGAACAACTTGGTGAAGCCAATGACATGATCGAGGCTCACGAAGATACCATCTCTAAGATGGAGGGGCATAGTCGTGACTATGCCGATGAGATTTCGGATCTTTCCAATGCTCTTTAGGAAGAGCGTGGTCTTCGTTTGGCTCTTGAGGAGTCGGACAACGATGATCATGCTAAATTAAAGAAAGATCTTGATCATGCTCTTGTTGTTTCTTGTGTGCTAAACTCCGAGAAGGCAATGCTTGGGGTTGATCTTGCTAGACTCAAAGAGGAGTTTGACAATCTCGACAAGGCTCACAAAGTCTTGAAGGGCGTTCATGCTAGCCTCAAAGAGTCTCATGATCAACTCCAAGTAAAGCTAACCAAGTAAAGCCACCTTTCCTCATATGGTTTTAACTGATAGTGCAAATGCTACTAACCCTTGTTGTGAGCATGAGCATCTTATTGAGGAGAATGCTAAGTTGAAGAAGCAACTTGAGAAAGGCCTTGTGTCGTGCATACAAGGTGAGAAGAGCCTCAACGACCTTTTGAGTAATCAAAAGGAAGTGGTTGCCAAGAAAGGGATTGGGTTCGCACCCAAGCCCAAGAACAAGAAGAAGAATGACAAGACCAAACGACCTCCTCCTCTCAAGCAAACATTTGTGAAGGAAGGAGAGCGTGCTCCCAAGGATAAGAAGAACAATGAGAAGGGTGGTAATGTCAAGAAGGGCAATGCCACTCCTTCCAACAAAGCCGGCGATTTTAATCCCTCTTATGTGTTATGTCGTGCTAGTGATGGGCATGTTTATGCCAAATTTGTTGGTTCTTCTCATGAATACATTGAATGGTCTATTTGGGTTCCTAAGACCCTTGTTACTAACATCAAAGGACCCATTACAAAATGGGTACCTAAAACCAAGCATTGATCTCTTGTAGGTGTTTGCTTCCAGTGGGGGATCATGGTTGCTCGATAGTGGAGCTACAAATCATATGACCGGAAGCAAGGAGTTGGTGGTGGACGTGCACAAGATTCCTTCTATGCCCACCAATGTCGAGTGGTTTGATGCCTCGTCTTCTAAGGTATTGGGACTCGGCAAGGTTGTCATGTCTCGTGATCTCACGATCGAGAAGGTCATGCTTGTAGAGTCCCTTGCATACAATTTACTTTCAGTTCGTCAACTTGCTATGATGGGCTTTGCCACTTTCTTTGATATTGATACCGTGGCCCTCTTGTGGAGCAAGACTCTTAAAGTAGCCTTTGTTGGGCATGTCGAGAACGGTCTATATGTGATTAACTTTTCGGAGCGACCCACTAAGACCGCGACATGTCTAATGGCTAAAGTTGACGTGGGATGGCTTTGGCATCGCCGTTTAATACGTCAATATGAGATCTTTGCAAAGTCTTCTCAAGGGGACCATGTTCGTGGACTAACCAACGTTTGTTTTGCCAAAGATCGTGCTTGCAGTGCTTGTATCGAAGGAAAGCTACATGAGAAGGCTCACCCTCCCACGACTTTGATTTACTCAAAGAGGCCGTTGGAGCTCCTCCACATGGATCTCTTTGGGCCTCCATCCTTTGATAGTCTTGGGGGTAGGAAGTATTGCTTGGTGATTGTGGATGACTATTCAAGATACACTTGGGTACATTTCTTCAAGAGGAAGAGCGAGACCCAACAAACCGTCATTGACTTTGCAAATGAAGCTCAACGTCAACACAATGCAAAGATCTTGACAATAAGGAGTGACAATGGCACCGAGTTCAAGAACTACACCTTGGATGAGTTTCTTAGTGATGAGGGGATCAAGCATCAATATGCTGCACCATATACCCCTCAACAAAATGGTGTCGCGGAGACGAAGAACCGGACGTTGATGGATGCAGCAAGGACCATGATGGCGGAGTTCAAGTCTCCATACAACTTTTGGGCCGAAGCCATCAACACAGCATGTCATGCATCCAATCGGCTCTATCTCCGCAAAGGCTTGAACAAGACTCCTTATGAAATACTCACCGGTAACAAGCCCAATCTCAACTACTTCCGGGTGTTCGCGTGTAAGTGTTTCATTCTCAAGAAAGGTGTTCGTTTGTCTAAATTTGAGGCTAGAGCCTATGAGGGCATATTTGTTGGTTATGCTACAAACTCCCATGCTTACCATGTTCTCAATAAGTCCACGGGACTTATTGAGGAGACTTGTAACGTGGAGTTTGATGAGAATAACGGCTCCCAAGTGGAGCAAAGTGGTACTTGTGATGTAGGTGATGAAATTCCTCCCCAAGCCATAAGAAGAACGGGTGTTGGTCATATCCTACCCATTGAGGAACCCCTTGTGGCTGAAGGAGAAGGACAATGCTCCACCCAAGTGGAGCCATCACCAACCCAAGACCCTGCACGCTTAGAAGAACAAAGTGAAGGCCCTCAACCTTGTGAACGAGATCAAGGGCAAGATCAACCTCAAGATGGTGGTGAACCACCAAATGATGCCCAAGGTCAAGTTCTTCCCCTCGAGCAAGTCCAAGATCATGAGCAAGCTCAAGATTGAGAAGAAGCTCAAGATGGCACTCAAGATGATCAAGTTATCCCTCCTTGTCTCACCTCCGAGGAGGAATTGGAGCGTCGTGCCGCGAAGATTGCTTCCAAGCTCACCACCAAAGGTCATCTCATGGAGAATGTGATTGGGAGCCTAAGAAAGGGGGTAAGTACTCGTAGACAATTAGCAAACTATTGTGAACATCATGCGTTTGTCTCTTGTGTGGAACCCCAAAAGGTCTACGAGGCGCTCGAGATCCGGATTGGCTCAATGCCATGCATGCAGAACTCAATAACTTCGAGTACAACAAGGTGTAGAGATTGGTGCCAAGGCCAATGGGGAACCACAATGTCATTGGAACCAAGTGGATTTTCAAGAACAAGCAAGATGCTCATGGGAACATCGTTCGCAACAAGGCAAGATTGGTGGCACAAGGCTACTCCCAAGTCGAGGGTATCGACTACGGTGAAAACTTTGCTCCCGTTGCTCGTCTTGAATCCATTCGTTTGTTGATTGCATATGCTTCTCATCACAACTTTAAGTTGCAACAAATGGATGTTAAAAGTGCATTCCTTAATGGTCCTATTAATGAGTTGGTATACGTCAAGCAACCCCCCGGGTTCAAGGATCCCTACTTTCCCGATCATGTGTATCAACTCGACAAGGCACTCTATGGCCTTAAACAAGCCCCACGTGCGTGGTATGACCACCTTACCGAGTTGTTACAAGACATTGGATTTGAAGTTGGGCTAATCGACCCCACTCTTTTTACTAAGAAGGTCAAAGGGGAGTTGTTTGTATGCCAACTATATGTTGATGATATTATCTTTGGTTCCCCTAACAAAGCTTTCAATGAGGAATTTGCCGCTCTCATGACCTCCAAGTTCAAGATGTCTTCGATGGGAGAGTTGAAGTTCTTCCTTGGTTTTGATATCAAGCAAAGAAGAGAAGGTACCTTCATCAACCAAGCCAAATACACTCAAGACATGCTAAAGAGATTCAAGCTAAGTGATGTCAAGCCGGCTACTACTCCAATGCCTACCAAGTGCCAACTTGACATTGATCCCAATGGTAAAGCGGTGGATCAAAAGGTATATCACTCCATGATTGGCTCCCTGCTTTACCTTTGTGCATCTAGACCGGATATCATGTTGAGTGTGGGAATATGTGCACGGTTTCAAGCTACACCAAAGGAAAGCCACTATGTTCCGTTCAAACGAATCATTCGATATTTAGCTCATACCCTGTCGGTGTACTAGAGTAGGGGTACCCTAGTATCCCGAACTTCGTGCCTGCGGACAGATTCAGACACCAGTGGCAGGGCTGACTTGGTGACCGCCAAGATCCTCAGCAGCTCCTTTGGAGCCATTCAAGAACAAAGCAATCAAGGCCCGGCAAGAGGAGCTTGCCGGGAAGGCCACTCAGGGCACAAAGGAAACAAGACCCCGGCAAGAGGAGCTTGCCGGGAAGGCTTGGTGGGCGCCGAGCCCCCAAGCGCGACAAGGTTTCTGCCACGGCAAGGCACTTGCCGGGGCGGGCAACCTCTCTTCACCTCGCTCCAGCTCATCCGCCAGCGTGTCGCCACGGGCTTACCCGTAAGCAGCGTGTCGACGGGCTGTGCAGCCAGCGGGGAGCGATGATAAGCGGCTGACGAGCTACCATCGTGGCAAGCGGAGGCAGCTTGACGGTCCTGTTACCTTTGTTCGAGCGATCTGCGGCGGGCATTGATGATTCTTGTCCCTTGCCGTCGAGTTAGGTATAGATCATTGTACCTTTGTACAAAGCGGTGTACCAACCTCTGTTTTTACTATCTTACCCTTGTCTACTTGCCACATGTGGTGACCCCTTGTGCCTATAAAAGGAGGCCCAAGTGCAACGTAGAAAGGGTTCGGTTCAACTCCGGCTTAGTTCATCCTACTCATACGAGACCATACCCAGGCTAGGTTTTGTAGCTCCCATTGCTCCCTAGCAAGAACACAAGATAATCCACAAAAGCAGCAGTAGGAGTATTATCTCTCCGGAGAGCTCCGAAGCTGGGTAAATCTGCTCGCGTGCATCGCCTCGATCCGCTCTTTGTGCAATCTCCGCCCCCCTCCGAACCACAAGGGACCCAGGTCCCGTAGGTGTTCGTGGGACATGATCAGCTTCCCCGACATCTTTGGCGTGCCAGGTAGGGGGGAAGTCGAGGCTGTGTGAACCCGATCTGGCGTTCACGCGAGCAATTTCTTCTTCAACATCTTCGTCAACATGGCGCCGAAGAAGAAGTCTTCGGCAGCAGCAGAGCCGTCCGCGTCGAACCCACCACCACCGGAGCCGTCTGGTGGTGGGGGAAATGCTGGCGGAGGAACGGGCATCGTCGAGAGAGCCCACAACGCCGCCAGGTCCAAAGACAAGGCAGCGCAGGCGTCGGCGTCCGAATCCTCGCCGCGTCCTTCTCAAGAGGCGCGGGACCGACAGCGTCATGATGCTCGCGGCACCATACACTCGTTGGATCAAGGCCAAGCTGGAGGATACCGAGGCCCTCGAGACTCGCATGCACACCAGCATGCTGGTACGAGCGAAGTACGGTCGATTGGGAGGGATGCTGCTCCTCCTAACTTGGTTAGGAGTCCGAGCACATCCCGTTCTTCGCTCCGTACGCCGTTGCCACCTACTACACCAGCGGAAGCCTTGGCGAGAGCCCAGCTACTTCTAGACTACCCTCCAACGGCCGATAAGGTCGACGAATGGAGGGCAACAATCCAGAGCCTCATCGGCTTTGCCAACGGCGACGTCCCGCGACAACCAAGCGCTTCGCAGCCGCGGCAAGGCGACAAGGCACGAGCTGATGGCTACGAGACTTACGGGGGAGCAGCCACCGTGCACTCCCCTTCCCGAAGGCCAAGATCGCCGACTCGCCGGATCCACCTCGACAGTGACTCCACAGCATCGTCGGATCCGCGAACTCGTCGCGACCAGCGCCAAGTTCTTCGAGAACGGCAAGAAGAAGACGCTTCGAACCGCGCCGAAGCGCCAAGAGAAGCGCCGTCAATCCGACCAGCGCGCGGGCCCACTGTCGATATGCATGCGCCCGAAGAACCAGCGACTTGTCCGTCTGTGTAGGTTGTCCTGCGTTCACTCGTGAGCTGCGGCAAGTCCGGTGGCCCGACAAGAAAAACTTCAAGCCAGATGTGCGGAAAAGTATGATGGCAGGACACACCCATCGGAGTTCCTCGGCATCTACACCATCGCGGTGCAAGCTGCGGGGGACGAACGACAAGATCCTCGCCAACTACTTTCCCTGGTGCTCAAGCCAAAGCGTCAGGTCTTGGCTCATGCACTTGCCGGACAGCTCTATTTCTTCTTGGGCAGATTTGTGCCACCAGTTTGTTGGCGCCTTCACAGGCAGCCACAAACCTCATGGCCAGGAGAGTGACCTTCACCTACTCGCCCAGAAGGAAGGAGAGTCCCTGCGCAAATTCATCCAGAGATTCAGCCGTGTGCATTACAACATCCCAGACGTCCACCCTGCCGTGGTGATCAGTGCATTTCATCAAAATGTGCGAAACCGCAGGATGAGGGAGGAGATGGCGATGTGCAAAGTGAAAGACGTCAGCGAGCTCTATGCCCTGGCCAACAAGTGTGCATGTGCTGAAGAAGGAAGAAGACTCCCAGGAGAGAATGTGGGAGCAGAGTCTAATAGTGAGGAGATCGCCCCGGCAAGGAAGAGCCGGCGGCGAAACAACAGAAGGAAGAAAAACCAAGAAGTACTAGTTGTCGAACAGTCCGGCAAGGATGGTGCCGCCAACAAAGCCAAGGCTGGTGGCTCCGGCAAGGAGGTTGCCGCTGACGCCGACCGCCAAGCTGTGGCGGCCGCCGACAAGCCTGACAGCTCCAACAAGCGATCTTGTAAAATCCACCGCACCAAGGGCCACGATCTCCAGAGCTGCAAGAAAGTCGAGCAGCTTGTTGAGCTACAGAGAGCTGAATATGAGCGGCGAGACAAAGAGAAAGTCCAAGAAGGTGCAGGTGTAGCAAGTAAGAAGAGACCTGGTCGGGGAGGATGCCGCGGCAAGGAGACAGACCTCCCCGCGGACGCGACAAGGAAGAAGATGAAGATGAAGATGACGAAGACATGGAAGACGATGAAGCTGACGAGCAGGAGTTTCAAAAGGCGACAGAGGTCCTTTGCGTTGACGGTGGAGCTTCTCTGCATACCTCTCACTGCCAACTTAAGCAATGGATGCGTGAGGTTAATGCAGCAGAACCATCCATAGAGTCGCGCAAACCTCTGAAGTGGTCCAGCACGCCCATCATCTTTGACATTGAGGATCACCCTGATCGCATCACTGCGGTCGGGTGTTTGCCGATGTTGGTTTCACCAACCATCCGCAACCTCAAGGTCACAAAGATGTTGGTTGACGGCGGGGCCGGCCTGAACCTAATCTCCTCTGCAGTGCTCCATAAGCTTCAAATCCACGACAATGAGCTCGAAGAAGCTGGTACTTTCAAGGAATCAACCCGGAAGGAGCAAGCCCAAAGGGAAGATCACGTTGCCGGTAACGTTTGGCAGCGAGCTCAATTTCAGAACTGAGAGGGTCACGTTTGACGTTGCCGATTTCCCATTGCCCTACAATGGCATACTTGGTCGTCCAGCACTCGCCAAGTTCATGGCCGCCTCTCATTATGCCTACAACTTACTCAAGATGCCCGGCCCGATAAGCATCATCTCTGTCCATGGCGACAAGAAGGATGCGCTTATCTGCGCCGACAAGATTTACCGGGATGCAGCAGCTGCAACAGATAGCAAACCACTTGCCGCCGAAGCTCCCGGGGGGAAGAAGAAGACCACCAAGTCCGACAAGAGCTCTGATGCCCACTCCGGCAAGCGCACCTCTTCGGAGTGCTGCGCTACCATCGAGGACGCACCATTGAGCTCCACCGGCAAGTGCAAGAAAACGATGGCGGCTCCGCCGAAGACCAAGAAGGTGCCCGCCAAGGAGGACGGCACTGGTGGTACCTTCACCATCAGTGCCACGCTTGACCCTAAATAGGAAGGCGAGCTCGTTGCTTTCTGCAGGCGAATGTCGATGTGTTTGCGTGGCAACCATCGGACATCCCGGTGTTCCCGAAAGTAATTGAGCACCACCTAGCTGTCTGTCCTCACGCGGCCCGTCAAGCAAAAGTTAGGAAACAAGCGTTGGGCGCCAAGAGTTCATAGCGAAGAAATCAAGAAGTTGGAAGCAGCAGGACTTGTCGGGGAGTACTCCATCCCGTGGTTGGCCAATCCGGTAGTTATGCATAAAGCTAATGGGAAATGGAGACTTTGTATTGACTTTACAGATGTTAATAAAGCTTGTCCCAAAGACCCATTTCCCTTGCCACGTCTCGACCAGATTGTTGACTCCACGGCTGGATGTGATCTGCTTTCATTTCTTGATGCATATTCAGGATATCATCAGATCTTCATGGCAGAAGAGGATGAAGAGAAAACCGCATTCATTACACCATGTGGCACGTACTGCTTCATATGGATGCCTTTCGGTTTAAAGAATGCTGGTTCAACCTTTGCAAGAGTAGTCCACGATGCCTTTGAGCCACAAATACACAGAAATGTAGAAGCTTACATGGATGACATAGTGGTCAAGAGCAAGGACAAAGCAACTCTGGTTCAGGATTTGGATGAGACATTTGCAAATCTGCGCAAGATCAACCTCAAGCTCAACCCCGAGAAGTGCGTATTTGGAGTCCCTTCCGGCAAGCTTCTCGGGTTCTTTGTGTCTCAGCAGGGAATCGAAGCCAATCCCGACAAGATCAAGGCCATTGAGCAGATTGAAGCACCAAAGCGCGTCAAGGATGTCAGAAGGCTTGCCGGTTGTGTGGCTGCTCTTAGCAGGTTTATCTCTAAGTCTGCTGAGCGTGCCCTGCCATTTTTCAAGATTTTGAAGAAGGCAGGTCCAATGAGATGGACTCCCGAAGCGGAGGCTGCGCTGCAGGATTTGAAGAGATACATGTCCTCCACTCCAATACTTGTCGCACCTAAGCCACAAGAGAAGTTGCTGCTATATATAGCGGCAACCAATCAAGTGGTTAGTGCTGCGTTAGTAGCAGAGAGGGAGGCAGATGATGAGCCGGCAACCGAGGCAGGTGCGTCCAGCGACAAGCAGGCGGCTTCACCATCAAGCTCTGGTCCCGATAAGAACAGATCAGCGCAGGGTTGCGACAAGATACAAAAAAGGATGGTGCAGCGCCCAGTTTACTTTGTCAGTTCCCTTCTGCAGGGGGCTAGGTCAAGGTACTCGGTGTGCGAAGTTGCTTCGGCCTCCTCATGGCCTCGAAAGCTGCGCCATTACTTCAAGCACATGAGATAACAGTTGTCACTCGCTTTCCGTTGAAAAGGATATTACAAAATCCGAAGCAAGCTGGCAGGATTGTCAGTGGGCCTTTGGAACTATCAAGCTTTGGTCTCAAGTTTGAAAGCACTTCAACTATCGAGCGAGCATTGGCGGAATTTATAGCAGAATGGGCCTTGACGCAAGATGAAGAGATTCGAGCGAGCATCCCGTCAAGGAGGCAAATAAAGAGTGGCTGATGTACTTGATGGTGCCTTCTCGCTGCAAAGGCGCCGGTGCGGCGTCGTGCTTATCGCACCCACCGGAGAGCACCTCAAGTACATAGTCGGATGCACTTTCCCAAGGAACAAGCAACAAACAATACTGCAGAGTATGAAGGTTTGCTTGCCGGTCTCAGGATTGCGGTAGACCTTGGGATCAAGAAGCTCATTGTCAGGGGGGACTCGCAACTTGTCATCCGCCAAGTAAATAAAGATTATCAGAGTCCGTTGATGGAAGCCTACGTCGATGAAGTGAGGAAGCTGGAAGAGCACTTTGAAGGCCTGCAAATGGAACACGTTCCAAGAGCTCAGAATGATATAGCTGATGGCCTCTCCAAATGTGCCGCACTTAAGTTACCTGTGGAACCAGGGATTTTTGTGGTCAAGCTAACTCAGCCAACCGTAACACCATCAACAGGATAGAGCAAGAAAAGAAAATTGGTTTCCGGCGACTACTTTCCGGTATAGCTCCCCGGAGCCGCCGCCAAGAAGGTCCCTAAAATCAATGCAAATATCACTAAGGAGCAGCCTGCTCCGACAAACCATGCAGTTTGTATCGTTGAAGCAGACGCTCCCGACAAGTTTCGCTCCGGCAAGCTTGCCGGGGATCATCAAGCTCCAGCGGACCCACAGGTATTTGCCGTGGAAGCTGATGTTCCCGCAGTGATAGATGAGCCTTTAGTCCTTGTTGTCGAGCCACAGGCTCCAGCATGGGCACAGCAAATCGTCCATTTCCTTCATACAGGAGAACTTCCCGAAGAGCAAGAAGAAGCGGAAAAAGTAGCCCGGCAGTCAAGTATGTACCAGTTTGTTGACAACATCCATGCATGAAGAAGACTCAGCGGTGTGAAATTGAAGTGCATTTGCGGGAAGATGGGCGAAGCTGTTGGCAGAGATACATGGAGGCATATGTGGTCTGCGTGGCGCAAGAACACTTGCGGCAAAGCTTTCCGGCAAGGTTTCTTCGGCGAAGCCCTCCAGGATGCAAGCTGCACAAGTAACAAAGTGTGAAGCGTGCAGTTCCATTCCAAGCAGATACACCAACCAGCTCAAACTCTCCGGGCGATCCCTTTATCCTGGCCCTTCTCGGTCAGGGGCTCGACATCTCGGCCCCTTCCCCGAGCCGTCGGGGCTTTGAGTACTTATGCGTCGCAATCGACAAGTTCACAAAGTGGCGAAGTGGAACCAGTGAGGAAGGTGACAACACGATCGGCGATCAAGTTCTTCAGTCAATTGTTTGCCGTTTTGGGATTCCTAACGAATCATCACCGACAACGGCACACAGTTCACGAGCCGCACCTTCATGCGATCGCCCAAGATCTTGGCGCCAAGATCTGCTTTGCTTCATTGCTCATCCGAGAAGCAGCGGTCAGCGAGAGAGAGCAAACGCTGAAGTGCTGCGAGGACTCAAGACCAGAACTTTCGACAGGCTGCACAAGTGCGGAAGAAACTGGATCGAGGAGTTGCGGTGGTTCTTTGGTCGTCGGGGCGACGCCAAATCGAGCCATTGGCGGACACCTTCGCTCTAGTCTATGGAGCGAGGCAGTTCTCCCCACGGAACTCGTATACGGGTCACCCCGAGTGCTCGCTTATGATGAGCTTGAGCAAGAGTAGCTGCGACAAGATGACGCGCTGCTCCTTCTCCCCACCAAGGATGGCTGCCGCACATAAGTCCTCGCATCTCGGTGGCGCACCCTATGGTGCACCGCACCTCTTAATCTCGACTGTCGTCAGCTATCTGTCGATGATGATTCTGAACTCCCCGGAGCCATCATCCTCCCACGGGGGCTCCGTTCAACGCATCTGCATCCCGGCATGCTACCTGCTGGACGTACCCTGCATGGTGGCCGCCTGGCTGACATCCTGTCAATTCGATAAACTCCAGCAGCTTGAGTTCTACCATGACTATGTATGTAACATACCATGAACCGATGTATCTGTGCCCTCACCACCGATGTCCATCACGTGGTTTTCCTCCTCTCTCCACACCGGCACCTTTGCCCGGTGCCATCTAGCAGACAATCTGGTACAAATGCTTCAACTCCCACTGCTAAAAAAACTTGCGCTTGTGGTGGTTGATCTGTCGGAGGCCGCACTGCACAGCATCATCCACTCCAGCTGCCGAGTGCTTGCTGCTTGTTTTTGCAATGGAAATTCATATCCATTGTCTCAAAATAAAGTTGCCCCACCTTGTAAGCATGGGAATTTTTTTTTGGACATGATCTCATCATCGAAGATGCCCCTTCACTTCAAAGGTTGCTCCTTGATTCTGGTATAGTACCTTCGCAAATAACTATAGTATCTGCGCCTAAACTGGAGACCTTGGGTGCAATTCGTGATCCTTTTAGATGGTTCAAAATGGTGTTTGGCTCCACACCTATTGAGGTACTATACATTATTCACGTAAACTTTTGTAATCTGCCTTTTTCATTTGTGCGCATAAGTTAAGTATCATCTTGGAGTACACTTTTGGTACTAATATTATGTTCTAAGCTCAATGAAGAGCTTGTCCATCCTATCAGTGGTGGTGGATTCTGTCAATACCTTACATATCAGTATGCGGTGTTTTGATCTGAACACGGTTATTGGCTTGCTGTAATGCTTTCCATGTCTGGAGAATCTGTATATAAAGGTGATGATTTCACGCACATTGAAAGCCCATATATAATGTACTATAATTAACCGTTGAGCTATCACTCTTTCAACATAATCTTTTTAGACATTAACTGGTTTCATTCTTCATCTCTATTGGCACTAACACATGGAAAAAAGGTATAACCAATCGATGGTTCAAGAAGCACCGGGATTTTCTTAGATCTCATGACATTCGTTTGAAGACAGCAACACTGGAAGGATATGCATCCAACAATGCAAACACTAGCTTTGTCACATTCTTCATGTTGAATGCTAGGGCACTATTGTCCGTGAGGATTAAGTTTTTGGACAAGAAATTTCTTACGGCTGCAAGTGTTGAACAACATAAAAAGAAGTTTCAGGTGGACCTAAGGGCGTCTGATCATGCTTGGCTTCTATTTACAACAGCTTGTCATCATGTACCAGTAGAATTTCTGGCCCGGGATCTTGATTTTATGGATAAGACCGATCCATTTGATTGTGACTGCCGAAAACTTTGGTTGAGTTAGATGTCATTGTCCTCTTCAATCTGGATTTTGTCTAAACCTGATGAGCAATTAATCCTCATGCTTTTGTACTGTTTGTAAGCTGGATTTAGATATTGTTTCCCTTTTCAACTCGGTTTTGACCCATGTTTTCTTTCATACTGGGCCAATGGCTTGCCATTTCTTTCATTAAGACATAAATATTATAAGCATTCACAACATAGGGAAAGAACATCACTGTTACTGTTAGTCCAATTTGTGACAAGTTTTGGTACGAACTTCTCACAAACCGGAGCTTCTCTCAAAAAGGCTCATGGTTCTGAGAGGGACCTTGTCACCTATGTGTGCGAAACGACATACGCTGTCTCTTACCGCCTTGATTTATTTTACAGAGGCAATATGCAACTATATATAGTAGTGTCATCCTAAAAATATGAAATTATTCATGGTTCGTTTTGCCTTTTTATACATTATTTGAGTTTCCTAGGCATTTTGGAACGTACTTTCGTGTGTGCAAGGTCATGTGTGTACTAGCCACATATGTAATTCAATGTTCAATCTATTTATGGAATCAGGTCCTTATAAGTTCTAAGTACATATGTTGTTGTTCTGTGTGCAATGACATCGCACATGGACCCTCCTGGGGAACCCGTCTATGATGATTTAATCAATCGCTGACAATTGTATACCACCAAGCGTTTTCCCACAACACACACGACTTATTAGCAGCAATCGTCTGTGTTATTATGGATCTTTGCACAAATTTTTGATTACAGACCTGTTTGCCGCGTATCAGACACATCTTATTATATTGACCCATCTTGGCTCAAAGTAAACAGTTCATCCGAGTGAACCACATGATGTATATCGCACACACCTTCATCTGGCTAACCGTTTCTTTTGTGTTGCCTAATCACAAATAGTTCATCCGAGTGAACCGTATGCTGTATATCGCACACACCTTCATATGGCTTCCCATTTCTTTTGTTCCTCATCATCACAAACAGTTCATTGAACTGAACCGTATGCCCTGCATCGCACATGCAACTAAAATCTAAACCGTGTTTGATGCATCCTCCATTGCAAACGTTTTGCACCTTTTTTGACGGGTTTTTTACATCCCCGTTTGCGATTAGTGCATCGCACACAATTTCATGAAAGGGTCTCTAGTCATAGTGTCGCGTTAGCAGCATCCTGCAGTAGTGGGCCAATGATGCATCCTCCTTCAATTATGATCGTGAATGCATGAGAGAAGTAATGGGAGGAGGACTGGGAAAATAGGCAGCACGATGTGAATGCAACACAGTTTGCACTCATATAAAGATGCCCCTCCATTCCAATGTATCTACCACATCGTACGCACCTAAGCATTTGCCTAAGCACCTACACTAAGCGCAAAAGTGCTCACTCCAAACCCATGGCAGTGATGCGCGTGAGCGGCCAGCTGCTGTGCCAGATGGTCCAGGATGCCGGCCTGCGGAATGGCACCAAGGATCGTATCCAGACGTTGTTGGCGACCGGCTAGTGGATGGCCTCCGCCGACGCCAGCTACGACGCTCAGTTGGACCAGATGATCGTTGCCACAACCAACAAGTTCACCGTTGTCAAGAAGCTCGCGGACGACATCGCTGTACTCCTCCAGCCCGCGCGCCCGGGCTCCTGCTACCTCTTGAGCACTGCATTGGATTTCCTTGAAGAGGAAAGGTGATGCAGCGCAGTAGCGTAAGTATTTCCCTCAGTTTTCGAGAACCAAGGTATCAATCCAGTAGGAGGCTACGCGCGAGTCCCTCGTACCTGCACAAAGCAAATAACTCCTCGCAACCAACGCGATAAGGGGTTGTCAATCCCTTCGCGGTCACTTACGAGAGTGAGATCTGATAGATATGATAGGATAATATTTTTGGTATTTTTGTGATAAATATGCAAAGTAAAACAAAAGCAAAGGAAAAAAATAAAGTGTTGGAAGATTAATATGATGAAGATAGACCCGGGGGCCATAGGTTTCACTAGTGGCTTCTCTCAAGAGCATAATAATTTTACGGTGGGTGAACGAATTACTGTTGAGAAATTGACAGAATTGAGCATAGTTATGAGAATATCTAGGTATGATCATGTATATGGGCATCACGTCCGAGACAAGTAGACCGACTCCTGCCTCCATCTACTAATATTACTCCACTCATCGACCAATATCCAGCATGCATCTAGAGTATTAAGTTCAAGAAAACAGAGTAACGCGTTAAGCAAGATGACATGATGTAGAGGGATAAATTCATGCAATATGATAAAACCCCATCTTGTTATCCTCCATGGCAACAATACAATACGTGCCTTGCTGCCCCTCATCCTTTGGGAAAGGACACCGCAAGATTGAACCCAAAGCTAAGCACTTCTCCCGTTGCAAGAAAAACCAATCTAGTAGGCCAAACCAAACTGATAATTCGAAGAGACATGCAAAGATAACCAATCATACTTAAAAGAATTCAGAGAAGATTCAAATATTGTTCATAGATAATCTTGATCGTAAACCCACAATTCATCGGTCTCAACAAACACACCGCAAAAAGAAGATTACATCGAATAGATCTCCACGAGAGAGGGGGAGAACATTATATTGAGATCCAAAAAGAGAGAACAAGCCATCTAGGTACTAACTATGGACCCGAAGGTCTGAGGTAAACTACTCACACTTCATCGGAGAGGCTATGGTGATGATGTAGAAGCCCTCCGTGATGGATGCCCCCTCCGGCAGAGCTCCGAACATGCCCCAAGATGGGATCTCGTGGGTACAGAAGGTTGCGGCGGTGAAATTAGGTTTTTGATTCCGTATCTGATTGTTTGGGGGTACGTAGGTATATATAGGAGGAAGGAGTACGTCGGTGGAGCAATAGGGGCCCCACGAGGGTGGAGGGCGTACCCTGGGGGGGGGGGGGTGGGCGCGCCCCCTACCTCGTGCCCTCCTCCTTTCTTTCTTGACGTAGGGTCCAAGTCTCCTGGATCATGTTCGGTGAGAAAATCACGTTCCCGAAGGTTTCATTCCGTTTGGACTCCGTTTGATATTCCTTTTCTTCGAAACTCTGAAATAGGCAAAATACATCAATTCTGGGCTGGGCCTCTAGTTAATAGGTTAGTCCCAAAAATAATATAAAAGTGGATAATAAAGCCCAATATTGTCCAAAACTGTAGATAATATAGCATGGAGCAATCAAAAATTATAGATACGTTGGAGACGTATCAGGCATCCCCAAGCTTAATTCCTGCTCGTCCTCGAGTAGGTAAATGATAAAAACAGAATTTTTTATGCGGAGTGCTACTTGGCATAATTTCAATGTAATTCTTCTTAATTCTGGTATGAATATTCAGATCCGAAAGATTCAAGACAAAAGTTCATATTGACATAAGAATAATAATACTTCAAGCATACTAACGAAGCAATTATGTCTTCTCAAAATAACATGGCCAAAGAAAGTTACCCCTACAAAATCATATAGTCTGGCTATGCTCTATCTTCACCACACAAAGTATTTAAATCATGCACAACCCCAATGACAAGCCAAGCAATTGTTTCATACTTTTGACATTCTCAAACTTTTTCAATCTTCACGCAATACATGAGCGTGAGCCATCGATATAGCACTATATGTGGAATAGAATGGTGGTTGTGGAGAAGACAAAAAGGGGAAGATAGTCAAACATCAACTAGGCGTATCAACGGGCTATGGAGATGCCCATCAATATCTATCAATGTGAGTGAGTAGGGATTGCCATGCAACAGATGCACTAGAGCTATAAGTACGTGAAAGCTCAACAAAAGAAACTAAGTGGGTGTGCATCCAACTCGCTTGCTCATGAATACCTAGGGCATTTTGAGGAAGCCCATCATTGGAATATACAAGCCAAGTTCTATAATGAAAAATTCCCACTAGTATATGAAAGTGACAAAATGAGAGACTCTCTATCATGAAGATCATGGAGCTACTTTGAAGCACAAGTGTGGTAAAAGGATAGTAACATTGTCCCTTCTCTCCTTTTCTCTCATATTTTTATTTGGGCCTTTTCTCGTTTTTTATGGCCTCTTTTTTTTTGTCCGGAGCCTCATCCCGACTTGTGGGGGAATCATAGTCTCCATCATCCTTTTCCTCACTTGGGACAATGCTCTAATAATGATGATCATCACACTTTTAATTTCTTACAACTCAACAATTACAACTCGATACTTAGAACAAAATATGACTCTATATGAATGCCTCCGGCGGTGTACCGGGATATGCAATGAATCAAGAGTGACATGTATGAAAGGATTATGAATAGTGGCTTTGCTACAAATACGATGTCAACTACATGATCATGGTAAGCAATATGACAATGATGGAGTGTGTCATAATAAATGGAACGATGGAAAGTTGCATGGAAATATATTCGGAATGGCTATGGAAATGCCATGATAGGTAGGTATGGTGGCTGTTTTGAGGAAGGTATATGGTGGGTGTATGATGCCGGCGAAAAGTGCGGTATTAGAGAGGCTAGCAATGGTGGGAGGAAGAAAAGTGCATATGATCCATGGACTCAACATTAGTCATGAAGAACTCATATACTTATTGCAAAAATCTACAAGTTATCAAAGAAAAGTATTACGCGCATGCTCCTAGGGGGATAGATTGGTAGGAAAAGACCATCGCTCGTCCCCGACCGCCACTCATAAGGAAGACAATCAAAAAATAAATCATGCTCCGACTTCATCACATAACGGTTCACCATACGTGCATGCTACGGGAATCACAAACTTTAACACAAGTATTTCTCAAATTCACAACTACTCAACTAGCATGACTTTAATATCACCATATTCATATCTCGAAACAATTATGAAGCATCAAATTTTTCTTAGTATTCAACGCACTCAAAAGAAAGATTTACAAATCTTGAATACCAAGCGTATTAGGATTATTAAGCAAATTACCATGCTATTTAAGACTCTCAAAATAATCTAAGTGAAGCATGATAGATCAATAGTTTCTATAAAACAAATCCACCACCGTGCTCTAAAAGATATAAGTGAAGCACTAGAGAAAAACTATATAGCTCAAAAGATATAAGTGAAGCACATAGAGTATTCTAACAAAATACAAATTATGTATGGCTCTCTCAAAAGGTGTGTACAGAAAGGATGATTGTGGTAAACTAAAAAGCAAAGAATCAAATCATACAAGACGCTCCAAGCAAAACACATATCATGTGGTGAATAAAAATATAGCTCCAAGTGAAGTTACCGATGGAAGTAGACGAAAGAGGGGATGCCTTCCGGGGCATCCCCAAGCTTTGACTTTTTGGTGTCCTTAGATTATCTTGGGGGTGCCATGGGCATCCCCAAGCTTAGGCTCTTGCCACTCCTTGTTCCATAATCCATCAAAAGATTTCACCCAAAACTTGAAAACTTCACAACACAAAACTCAACAAAAATCTCGTGAGCTCCGTTAGCGAAAGAAAACAAAAGACCACTTCAAGGTACTGTAATGAACTCATTCTTTATTTATATTGGTGTTAAACCTACTGTATTCCAACTTCTCTATGGTTTATAAACTTTTTTACTAGCCATAAATTCATCAAAATAAGCAAACAACAACGAAAACAGAATCTGTCAAAAACAGAACAGTCTTTAGTAATCTGTAACTAACGCAAACTTCTGGAAATCCAAAAAATCAACCAAAATAGGAAGACCTAGGCAATTTGTTTATTGATCAGAAGCAATTGGAATCACTATTTGATCACGTTCTGGTGATTCTTAACAATTGTTTCATGAACATAAAGTTTCTGGAAATTACAGCATGATCAAATAACTATCATCAAAGAAGATCCTATAGGTTTAACTTGGAACAAACACTAATTAAAACATAAAAGCACATCTAACCAGAGGATAGATCAAATATTTGTTCCTAAACATAAGCAAAATAAAAAACTAAAAATAAAATTGGGTTGCCTCCCAACAAGCGCTATTGTTTAACGCCCCTAGCTAGGCATAAAAGCAGGGATAGATCTAGGTATTGCCATCTTTGGTAGGCAATCCATAAGTGGCTCTCACAATAGATTCATATGGAATTTTTATTTTATTCCTAGGGAAGTGTTCCATGCCTTTCTTTAATGGAAATTGGAATCTAATATTCCCTTCCTTCATATCAATAATTGCACCAACCGTTCTAAGGAAAGGTCTACCAAGAATAATAGGACATGAAGAATTGCAATCTATATCAAGAACGATAAAATCTACGGGCACATAATTCCAATTTGCAACAATAAGAACATCATTAATTCTTCCCATAGGTTTCTTAATAGTGGAATCCGCAAGGTGCATGTTTAGAGAACAATCATCAAAATCACGGAAATCTAGCAAATCGCACAAAGTTTTGGGAATAGTGGAAACACTAGCACCCAAATCACATAAAGCATAGAAATCATGATCCTTAATCTTAATTTTAATAGTTGGTTCCCACTCATCATAAATTTTTCTAGGGATAGAAACTTCCAACTCAAGTTTTTCTTCATAAGATTGCAGCAAGGCATCAACGATATGTTTGGTAAAGGCTTTATTTTGACTATAAGCATGAGGAGAATTTAGCATGGATTGAAACAAGGAAATACAATCTATCAAAGAGCGACTTTCATAATTAAATTCCTTGAAATCCAAAATAGTGGGTTTAGCAACATCTAGGGTTTTGATTTCTTCAATCCCACTTTTATCAATTTTAGCATCAAGATCCAAAAACTCTGAATTTTTGGAACACCTTCTAGGTAAAGGTGGATCATATTCAGTCCCATCATTATCAAGATTCATATTGAAAAACAAAGATTTAATAGGGGACACATCAATAACTTTTATATCTTCATCTTTGTTTTCATAGAAATTGGAAGAACACACTTTCAAAAAGGCATCTTTCGTAGCACGCATCCTAGCGGTTCTTTCGTTGCACTCATCAATGGAAATTCTCATGGCTTTGAGAGACTCATTGATATCATGCTTAGGAGGAATAGATCTAAGCTTTAAAGAATCAACATCAAGAGAGATTCTATCAACGTTCCTATCAAATTCATCAACCTTAAGCAATTTTTCTTCAACCAAAGCATTGAAATTCTTTTGCGAATTCATAAACTCTTTAACACTAGTCTCAAATCCAGAAGGTATCTTATTAAAATTTCCATAAGAATTGTTGTAGGAATTTCCATAATTATTAGAGGAATTACTAGGATAAGGCCTAGGATTAAAGTTTCCTCTATACGCGTTGTTACCAAAATTATTCCTACCAACAAAATTCACATCCATAGATTCATTATTATTATCAATCAAAGTAGACAAAGGCATATCATTAGGATCAGAAGAAACACTCTTAGTAGTAAATAATTTCATAAGTTCATCCATCTTTCCGCTCAAAACATTAATTTCTTCTATCGCATGCACTTTTTTATTAGTAGATCTTTCAGTGTGCCATTGAGAATAATTAACCATAATATTATCTAGGAGTTTAGTAGCTTCTCCTAAAGTGATTTCAACAAAAGTGCCTCCCGCGGCCGAATCTAAAAGATTTCTAGAAGCAAAATTCAATCTGGCATAAATTTTTTGTATAATCATCCATAAATGCAAACCATGAGTAGGGAAATTACGTATCATTAATTTCATCCTCTCCCAAGATTGTGCAACATGTTCATGATCAAGTTTCTTAAAATTCATAAGATCGTTTCTAAGAGAGATGATCTTAGCGGGAGGAAAATACTTAGAGATAAAAGCATCTTTGCACTTGTTCCAAGAATCAATACTATTTTAGGCAAAGACGAAAACCAAGCTTTAGCACGAGCTCTAAGAGAAAAAGGAAATAGCTTAAATTTAACAATATCATTATCAACATATTTCTTCTTTTGCATATCACACAAATCAACGAAGCTATTTAGATGAGTAGCGGCATCTTCACTAGGAAGGCCGGCGAATTGATCTTTCATGACAAGATTCAACAAAGCAGTATTGATTTCACAAGATTCAGTATTGGTAAGAGGAGCAATCGGAGTGCTAAGGAAATCATTATTGTTGGTATTGGTAAAGTCACATAATTTGGTATTATCTTGAGCCATCGTGACAAGCAAGCAATCCAAAACACGAGCAAACAAAAAGCAAGCGAAAAAGAGGCGAACGGAAAAGAGAGGGCGAATAAAACGGCAAGGGTGAAGTGGGGGAGAGGAAAACGAGAGGCAAATGGCAAATAATTTAATGCGGGAGATAAGGGATTGTGATGGGTACTTGGTATGTTGACTTTTGCGTAGACTCCCTGGCAACGGCGCCATCAATTCTTCTTGCTACCTCTTGAGCACTGCGTTGGATTTCCTTGAAGAGGAAAGGTGATGCAGCACAGTAGCGTAAGTATTTCCCTAAGTTTTTGAGAACCAAGGTATCAATCCAGTAGGAGGCTACGTGCGAGTACCTCGTACCTGCACAAAGCAAATAACTCCTCGCAACCAACGCGATAAGGGGTTGTCAATCCCTTCACGGTCACTTACGAGAGTGAGATCTGATAGATATGATAGGATCATATTTTTGGTATTTTTGTGATAAAGATGCAAAGTAAAATAAAATCAAAGGAAATAAATAAAGTGTTGGAAGATTAATATGATGAAGATAGACTCGGGGGCCATAGGTTTCACTAGTGGCTTCTCTCAAGAGCATAAGTATTTTACAGTGGGTGAACGAATTACTGTTGAGCAATTGACAGAATTGAGCATAGTTATGAGAATATCTAGGTATGATCATGTATATAGGCATCACGTCCGAGACAAGTAGACCGACTCCTACCTGCATCTACTACTATTACTCCACTCATTGACCGCTATCCAGCATGCATCTAGATTATTAAGTTCAAGAAAACAGAGTAACGCGTTAAGCAAGATGACATGATGTAGAGGGATAAATTCATGCAATATGATAAAAAAAACCATCTTGTTATCCTCGATAGCAACAATACAATCGTGCCTTGCTGCCCCTCATCCTTTGGGAAAGGACACGCAAGATTGAACCCAAAGCTAAGCACTTCTCCCATTGCAAGAAAAACCAATATAGTAGGCCAAACCAAACTGACAATTCGAAGAGACTTGCAAAGATAACCAATCATACATAAAAGAATTCAGAGAAGATTCAAATATTGTTCATAGATAATCTTGATCATAAACCCAGAATTCATCGATCTCAACAAACACACCGCAAAAAGAAGATTACATCGAATAGATCTCCACGAGAGAGGGGGAGAACATTGTATTGAGATCCAAAAGGAGAGAAGAAGCCATCTAGCTACTAACTATGGACCCGAAGGTCTGAGGTAAACTACTCACACTTCATCGGAGAGGCTATGGTGATGATGTAGAAGCCCTCCGTGATGGATGCCCCCTCCGGCAGAGCTCCGGAACAGGCCCCAAGATGGGATCTCGTGGGTACAGAAGGTTGTGTCGGTGGAATTAGGTTTTTGGCTCCGTATCTAATTGTTTGGGGTACGTAGGTATATATAGGAGGAAGGAGTACATCGGTGGAACAATAGGGGGCCCACGAGGGTCGAGGGCGCGCCCTGGGGGGGAGGGGGGTGGGCGCGCCCCCCTACCTCGTGCCCTCCTCCTTTCTTTCTTGACGTAGGGTCCAAGTCTCCTGGATCATGTTCAGTGAGAAAATCACGTTCCCGAAGGTTTCATGCCGTTTGGACTCCGTTTGATATTCCTTTTCTTCGAAACTCTGAAATAGGCAAAAAACAACAATTCTGGGCTGGGCCTCCGGTTAATAGGTTAGTCCCAAAAATAATATAAAAGTGGATAATAAAGCCCAATATTGTCCAAAACAGTATATAATATAGCATGGAGCAATCAAAAATTATAGATGCGTTGGAGACGTATCAGCTCCTCATTGCCTGCCACCCTAATCGGCCTCCATGGCCGGAACCTCTTTCAAGCACTGGTGGCCCTGCGACTGCCCGCCGACGCCACGAAGAATGTCCACCTAGAGGTCGCGCTCGCCGCGAGGCGCCTCGCCCTGCAGGAATTCGTCGACCAACACATCCACGTATACGAGCAAATCATGTACATAGGTATCTACGAGACCAATGAGGACGCTACGATGTTAGCCTTCATCAATCATCTGGAAGCCTTGGATGCCTTTATTGAGAAGCACCTTGACCTCACCACAAAAGTTGCCGCTCCTTAGCCGCCGGTCGGTGGCCCAGCGCACTGAGTTGAGGAGGAAGAGGTCGTACGTTGATGGATGCATCTTTCTTCTTGCCTCCTGTAACCACCACTGCGATCACATCATCGTGGCCTTAATTCTTATTGTGCTATTGCATTCTCGTTCCATTCAATACAGTGTGATCCCTTTTCTTAATTGTATGCATCACTGTAACTAGTACTACATCCATCAATTTGTAAGTTGTGCTTACCGTTTCCATCAACTTCGTGCAATGCATGGGCATCTTGCTAGAAACACTAGAACATGTCGGACCGCATGTGGCCAAACCGACGATGCGCCAACCTAGCTACTACCCTGCTTATCTGGCGGAAAAGCCCCGCCCTAGCGTTTCCAATCGTTATTTCTATATATCGATCGTGCCAAGGAGCAGAACCAAATTTTACATCTTATACATGTTTCTCTACTCCTACTCCTATAAAAGACTCAGTTGGTGATGGTGGTGTGTCTGCCATCCGTCATTTCTGACCATTAGATCTGCATCCAACGGCTGTGAGGTAAGTTGTGGCATTTTTGCAACAATAGCCCACTTCTCTGCTCCAATTTGCAGAAAACCCCTTATTATCTTGAAAGCAACCAGATCCCTCCCTCACCTCATCAAAACAGTCTGAGAAATATATTTTGAGTGAAAAGTAATATATTTTTAGTGGTATATATGTATATCAAAACAAGAGTGTTTTCTTTCAAGTTTGTGAACAAGTAATACTATTCTACTACTTTGGATCCATCGCAACGCATAGGCACATTGCTAGTAAAAGGAAAAGGCCTGACGCGTTCACGTCGCACTCCCACACGCCCGGGAATCAGGAGTACTCCACGGCTCGTCCGGCACGCCACATAGCTAGGGAAGGCGTGTTGCCTAGCATTTTCACTTTCATGTGGGACCGTAGTTGATCAAACCGACTATTGGCAAACCGCACCCCGCCCGCCGCGTTGGAAAACAGAAACGAGGAGGGGAAGATCTAGCCGTAGCACGGAAGCCAAGAAATTTGGTGTCAGATGGGGCTCGTTGATAGAGTAGGAGCATTCCATACTACTCCTCCTACTAGTACGAAGTTTGTACTACAACTAGTACTACCACTATACAACTAGGTATGTGCACGGCACAACATCGTTGGAACAAAAAAGGGGAAGATCTTGTTTTGGGTGATTTATCTTTTTTCCAGTCAACGTAGTATGAATAATATGATGTGGGGGGGGGGCACCCATGAAGCTTATGTGGCTTGGTTCCTGATACGTCTCCGACGTATCTATAATTTTTTATTGTTCCATGCTATTATATATTCTGTTTTGGATGTTTATTGGACTTACTTATACACTTTTATATTATTTTTGGGACTAACCTATTAACCGGAGGCCTAGACCAAATTGATGTCTTCTTGCCTATTTCAGTGTTTCGAAGAAAAGGAATATCAAACGGAGTCCAAGCGGAATGAAACCTTCGGGAGAGTTATTTTTGGAACGGAAGCAATCCAGGAGACTTGGAGTGTACGTCAGGGAAGCAACGAGGTGGCCACGAGGCAGGGAGGCGCGCCTGCCCCCCATGGGCGCACCCCCCACCCTCGTGGGCCCCTCGTGGCTCCCCTGATTAACTTCTTTCGCCTATATATATCCATATACCCTAAAAATTTCGGGGAACATAATAGATCGGGAGTTCCGCTGCCGCAACCCTCTGTAGCCACCAAAAACCAATCGGGACCCTGTTTCGGCACCATGCCGGAGCGGGGATCCCTCACCGGTGGCCATCTTCATCATCTTGGCGCTCTCCATGACGAGGAGGGAGTAGTTCACCCTCGGGGCTGAGGGTATGTACCAGTAGCTATGTGTTTGATCTCTCTCTCTCTCGTGTTCTTGAGGTGATACGATCTTGATGTATCGCGAGCTTTGCTATTATAGTTGGATCTTATGATGTTTCTCCCCCTCTACTCTCTTGTAATGGATTGAGTTTTCCCTTTGAAGTTATCTTATCGGATTGAGTCTTTAATGATTTGAGAACACTTGATGTATGTCTTGCGTGGGATACCCGTGGTGACAATGGGGTATTCTATTGATTCACTTGATGTATGTTTTGGTGATCAACTTGCGGGTTCCGTGACCTTGGGAATCTATGCATAGGGGTTGGCACACGTTTTCGTCTTGACTCTCCGGTAGAAACTTTGGGGCACTCTTGGAAGTACTTTGTGTTGGTTGAATAGATGAATCTAAGATTGTGTGATGCATATCGTATAGCCATACCCACGAATACTTGAGGTGACATTGGAGTATCTAGGTGACATTATGGTTTTGGTTGATTTGTGTCTTAAGGTGTTATCTAGTACGAACTCTATGATAGATCGAACGGAAAGAATGGCTTCGTGTTATTTTACTAAGGACTCTTGAATAGATCGGTCAGAAAGGATAACTTTGAGGTGGTTTCGTACCCTACCATAATCTCTTCGTTTGTTCTCCGCTATTAGTGACTTTGGAGTGACTCTTTGTTGCATGTTGAGGGATAGTTATTTGATCCAACTATGTTATTATTGTTGAGAGAACTTGCACTAGTGAAATTATGAACCCTAGGCCTTGTTTCTACACATTGCAATACCGTTTACGCTCACTTTTATCATTAGTTACGTTGCTGTTTTTATATTTTCAGATTACAAAAACCTATATCTACCATCCATATTGCACTTGTATCACCATCTCTTCGCCGAACTAGTGCACCTATACAATTTACCATTGTATTGGGTGTGTTGGGGACACAAGAGACTCTTTGTTATTTGGTTGCAGGGTTGCTTGAGAGAGACCATCTTCATCCTACGCCTCCCACGGATTGATAAACCTTAGGTCATCCACTTGAGGGAAATTTGCTACTGTCCTACAAACCTCTGCACTTGGAGGCCCAACAACGTCTACAAGAAGAAGGTTGCGTAGTAGACATCAAGCTCTTTTTTGGCGCCGTTGCAGGGGAGGTGAGTGCTTGAAGGTATATCTTTAGATCTTGCAATCAAATCTTTTAGTTTCCTGTTTTATCACTAGTTTAGTCTATAAAAGAAAACTACAAAAAAAAGGAATTGAGTTTGTCTCATACGCTTCATCTTTTTAATATCTTTCATGAGAATGATGGGAAGGAAAATTGCGCTCAAGTACCACAAGAATAAATCTATAAAATGTTTGGCACTAAAGCTTTGTATGATGAGCATGATTGCAATGTTGTTAGTATGAATTCTTTGAATACCCATGATACTAATGATATGCAAAGCCACAAGCTTGGGGAAGCTATGTTTGATGAAGATGATATGATTAGTCCCCAAGTTTTGATGAGCAAATTTATTATGATGAAAGCATGCCTCCTATTTATGATGATTATTGTGATGACACATATGCTATAAAGAATAAAGATAACCATGAAAATTGTCATCATGATTTTAATTTTCAATTGGATTATGCTTCACATGATAGTTATTTTGTTGAGTTTGCTCCCACTACTATTCATCAGAACAAATTTGCTTACATGGAGAATAAAAAAAATTCTATGCAAGTAGATCATGAAAAGAATGCTTTATGTGCTGGTTATATGGTTGAATTAATTCATTATGCTACTGAAAATTATTATGAGGCAGGAACATATGCTTGTAGGAATTGCAATAATATCAAGTTCCCTCTCTATGTGCTTAAAATTTCAAGTTATGCTCGTTTTGCCTTCCTATGCTAGTTGATTATTGTTCCCATAAGTTGTTTGCTCACAAAATCCCTATGCATAGGAAGTGGGTTAGACTTAAATGTGCTAGTCATATTCTTCATGATGCTCGCTTTATGTTTCAATTTCTTATCTTTTATGTGAGCATCATTGAAATCATCATGCCTAGCTAGGGGCGTTAAACGTTAACGCTTGTTGGGAGGCAACCCAATTTTATTTCATTTTATTTGCTTTTTGGTTCTGTTTAGGAATAAATAATCCATCTAGCTTCTGTTTAGATGTGGGTTTATGTTTTAATTAGTGTTTGTGCCAAGTAGAACCTTTGGGAAGACTCGGGGGAAGTCTTTATGATCATGCTGTAAAAAACAGAAACTTTAGTGCTCACGAGATTAGCTACAACTTTTTACTGGAGAGTGCTATTTAGTTGATACTTTTTTCACATGATTAATAAACAAATTCCTCAGGACCACAAATTTATTTTCAGAGTTGTTGGAGTTCCATAAGTACACGTTTGATATAGATTACTACAGACTGTTCTGTTTTTGACAGATTCTGTTTTCTATGTGTTGTTTGCTTATTTTGATGAATCTATGAGTAGTATCAGAGGGTATGAACCATAAAGAAGTTGGAATACAGTAGATATTACACCAATATGAATTTAGAATTAGTTCACAACTGTACCTAAGTGGTGGTTTTATTTTCTTATACTAACGGAGCTTACGAGTTTTTCTGTTAAGTTTTGTGTTGTGAAGTTTTCAAGTTTTGGGTAAAGATTCGATGGACTATGGAATAAGGAGTGGAAAGAGCCTAATATTGGGGATGCCCAAGGCACCCCAAGGTAATATTCAAGGATAACTGTCGGTGTCAAAACCGACGGATCTCGGGTAGGGGGTCCCGAACTGTGCGTCTAGGCGGATGGTAACAGGAGACAAGGGGCACGATGTTTTACTGAGTTGGGCCCTCTCGATGGAGGTAATACCCTACTCCTGCTTGATTAATATTGATGATATGGGTAGTACAAGAGTAGATCTACCACGAGATCAAGGAGGCTAAACCTAGAAGCTAGCCTATGGTATGATTATTGTTAGTCCTCGGACTAAAACCCTCCGGTTTATATAGACACGGATAGGGTTAGGGTTACGAGTCGGTTACAATGGTAGGAGATCTACATATCCGTATCGCCAAGCTTGCCTTCCACGCCAAGGAAAGTCCCATCCGGACACGGGGACGAAGTCTTCAATCTTGTATCTTCATAGTCTAGGAGTCCGGCCAAAGATGATAGTTCGACTATCCGGACACCCCTAGTCCGGGACTCCTCGGTAGCCCTGAACCAGGCTTCAATGATGGCGAGTCCAACAGCGCATATTGTCTTGACATTGCAAGGTGGGTTCCTCCTCCGAATACTTCATGGAAGGTTTGAACACAAGGATAGTGTCGGCTCTGCAAAACAAGTTCCACATACCACCGTAGAGAATAACTTTTGCACAGATCTGCTGGCGTATTCAGCGGGCGTGACATCACACTACGGCCAGGCCTTTATACGGATCGTTTTCTTTGTTCCACCTTAAGCGCGTTTAGCGAGGTGGTTTCCTTGCACGTCTTATCAAAGCGGAGATCGTGCCCCTTATTCAGGATTCCCATCAATACGGACGTGGGTAACCCATCACGCCATTGATTCTGGCGCTTGGGAGATAGCGAGTTTTACCGGGCTGGTGGGGGCGCATAGCCGTCCGTCCATATGAGGGATAAGGATCCATCTTTTCACCTACGCCTTCTTCCTTCTTTGCTCATTCATTTCCACGCGCTCGAGCTCCAGCGCCCAAGCCCGCACATCCCACCTCAACCTTCTCCAACTATGTCCGGAGCGGGAGGCAGGTGGATGGCCTCCTCCGTCACGGTGGGGCACATCACAAAGCTGCGGGAGGCTGGATACTTGTCCGGCGATATCGCGTGTCGGCTACCCGACGAGGGGTAGCTCATTCCAACCCCCAGGCCCCATGAGAGGGTGGTGTTTCTCCCCCACTTCCTCCGCGGACTAGGTTTTCCACTTCACCCATTTGTCCGGGGGCTCATGTTCTACTACGTCACGGACTTCCACGATCGGCCTCGAATTTCATCCTCAACATCTCGGCGTTCATCGTCGTATGCGAAACCTTCCTCTGCATCAACCCCACTTGACTTATGGCTGAAGATCTTCAATGTCGGGCGAAGGTAGTGGGCGGCCGTCAAGCGGAGTGTGGGCGCCATGGTTGGAAAGATGGCCAAAGTCCTATGGCTCGAGGCTCCTTCGTGGAGACAATAAAGGGGTGGCAATCGGGGTGGTTCTATATCACCGAGCGCGACCCCAAATGGGCGGTGGCCCCAATTCAGATCTGGCTTCCCCACGGCTCGTCATGGAAAGAGACGGGCTGGCGTGGGGAATTCGGACAAGCTATCCGGACTCCAAACATGCGTCTGAAACCTGGTGGACAAGAATCTCAGGCTTGTCAACGTAATCCAGGTGATGCTCATCCACCGGATTCTCCCATGCCAACAACGGGCCTTCAAATTGTGGGAGTTCGATCCGGCATAGCACCCAACTCTTAAAAGGCTCTTCGACACTATGTATGAAGATGCCTGGAAGGTGCTGTTCAAGGGCGCCGAGGCTCCCACATCTGCTACCGAAGATCGCGGATTCAGCTCGCAGCGTCAAGCCAGCAAGGTAAGTTATTTTACCCTTTATGGGACTCTTGTTTTTCATAAATTGACTCTATGTGGGATCTAAAACTCCCTAACCTTTGACAGGACTAGCTGAAGACGTCCGGACAGATTAACTGTCCGGCCCCTTGCCGAAGAAGACCAGCGGACGCTTGATTCGCAGGGCTGCTGGCTCCGTACCTCATGTGGTGCGAGAAGAAGGAAACCAAGAAGGAGGCCACGGGAACTCGAAGGAGCTCCCCACGCCAGTCTTGTCGATTCAAGCGGAATCTTCTCCGAGAGCGAGGAGGAGGAAAAAGCCTCTCCCAGTGAAGAGGAGAGGAAAAGGAAGGCCCGCCCCAGGGGAGGCGGAGGAATCAAGAAGGAATGACCCTTCCTCCGGACTTCTCCACCAACATCGACAACGACGAGGAGGGTGGCCAACAAGGGCCAAGCCCTGGCGAGATCGTAAGTGTCCGGATACCCATGGCTTTTTATTGCATAGTGTTCTCTAATGCGAACAATCATGCACCCGCCTAAAGGCGAGTTCGCCGCTTCGTCGAGCAGGTCCCCGAGTTCGTCGGAAATGGAGAGTACTTCACTTCCGGCCGCCTCCTCGCCTCATGTTGCGGACGACGCCGAGGTGGTGCCCCAAGGGGGGCCTGGTCAAGAGGAGGTGGCGCAGGAGGCGCCGCAAGGCAACCTCCCGGACTCCAGGCTCGAGGGGAGAAAGACCCCCAGGGGCTCTAAGCCCGACCCTCGTCCAGACTCCATACCGGAACCTTCAGCGGTTCCAGAGTCCGGCAAGCGGTCCCTTCGTAGGAAGGGTAAGACGCTGGTGTCTTCCGTCCAACCGGAGGCACCGGATAGCTTACTGGAGGCGCTTAACAGCGCCTCCATCAAGGAGGAGCACCGCACTATTATGAGTGTGGTGATCCGAGAAAGTTCGATCCGCCAAGGCGGGCTTCTGAAGCTTGTACCAGCCTTCTAACAGGCTTTGAGGTAAGTTTAGAATATGTAAAAATATGACCGCATAGACAGTAGCCCCGATGCTTAGTTTGGTGTTGGAAAGAAAAGCGGACTAAGGATCTAAAAGATATCTGTGAGGAGTCTAACATAAGTATGTCAATATGGGAATGCAGGCTGCTTGCTGACCTCTGCCCCTTGACCTGCGGAGGTCAATGCATTGAAGCGAGCCTCGGCGGTCGAGAATGAGCTCGGCCTTGCCAAGAAGCAGCTCGAGGACAAGGAAGGTAAGTAATACCTTATTAAAGAAATACCTTATAGAAAGATTTAGGTTGCAAAAATAACAGGAATAACATGGGTGCTGCGGGGCCACGAGCGAGGTGGCGACCACGAAGGAAGCGATGTCCGTGTGGCTCAGCGGTTGCGGGCGCACCGAGCAAGAGAAGGGGGAGGCGTAGCTGGCGGAGGTGCGGCAAGAGCTCCAGGCGCTCGTGGAAAAACACAAGGGTTTGGGCGTGACTCGAAGACCGAGTCGAGCTTGCTTCGGCTCTTGAGAGTGCCAAAGCTGCTAAGGCCGAGGCCCAAAAAGCCCTCCGGAGATTGAGGCAATAAATAAGATTGCGGCGGGTAAGGCATTCTTTATGCGAGCAAGAATGTGAAAGTGAATTACCTATTACTTACCCGGATTCGGAGCTCTCGGGAGCATTCGCAGATCTGCCCGTAGTGTGTGCGATCTTGCCGCATTCTACCGTGCCAAGGAGGGAGCTCGGCGGAGAAGGTGTTCGGTCTCGATATGCTGATGCGGACATCCGGTGCCCCTAAGCGACCAGCTGAAGCAGCTGGTCGAGCTCCTAAGGTCGCCGAACAGGCCATGAGGGGCCTCATAGTTGGTGTGGCCATTGGAAGCCATGCACAGGAGCTACTTTGGGCTATTCGGCGGCTGGTGGGCCTTTGTCCATGGATTGAAGTCATCAAGCGCTCCGTCTGCATTGAAGGTGCCCGTCGGGCCTTGCCGATGCTAAAGTGCACGGGGCAAGCTAGATCTTGGAGAAGCTTGTGACGGACGGGCCACCAATGCGCAAGGAGCATCGTCGCCGAAATGTACTATGAGGCGTCTTGAAGGGTGCCGCCGTATATAGCGGATGAGTGCTCCAAAGATGTAATTTTGAATAGACTCGCATTTGTTATCCTGTCGCTGAAAACTTGTTCATATCGCTAAGCAACGCTTGTTAATTTAAAATATTACCTTACGTGCGTCCGTTTATCAAATTTGAGAGATGGCAAGTCGTTGGCTTTAGCCCCCATGCCACAGTGCTGGGGTGTTCGGGATAAACTTGGCGCTCTTGTTCCCATTCTTGGGTCCATCGAGGAGGCGCTCAGCATAGCGAACAAGGCAACCGGACTTATAATGCTTGAACACTCTCACTTAGCCATAGAATTCTATAATTTTAAATTTTGGCGAAGCCACTAGTATTCGGAAGACCAAGTTGAGGCGCTATCACGCCTTGGCGGACAATGCGGTTCCTCGCTCTAAGCGGCATAAGTCTTTAGGGACCGAAAAACCTCTCGAACAGCGACCGGCTCTCGCCCTATCATGACGGTCAGTTTTAGCTTTCTCCGAGGTGCTCAACCCAGCTCAACCGGGCACAATCGCGGTGGTTCTCCTAGTGCTACCTTAGCGATATAGCGGGCATAAGGTACCAAAACATAGGAGCAGGCAAACCCAACTATTGACCCAAGACATGATTCGGAGCCGATGCATATAATGCTATAAGTTCGGGGTGCCGCACTTGTGAAAGTGTTCAGACTTATCACACCATAATGTTGGGGTACTTAAGCCCCTGGTGTATTTGCCGTACCAAAGTGTACGGGTGCAACATGTCATGAAATGAACATATATGTAGATATAGAAAGGAGTGCAATAATAGGCAAAAGCTATATATTGGTTATTAAAAAGAAACTGCAAAGAAAAGCAGAACGATACAAATTGTGCGATAAGCAAGGGATGGGACTATTGAACATGTCCCCCTCCAGGGGTAAGCTGCGGGATGGTATGTAAAACAGGTATAATGCTCGTAATAGAGACCACCTGGACACTCGACGTAGATTTCTGCTTCCCTCGCTGTTGCGCCGTGAGTTCGGCAATTCAAATGCCGGACAGGGCTTCTGGAAAACAGAGTCCTGAAAGTAAGAAAAAAGAAAGAAGAAAAAGAATGACACAATCGGGAGCCCACAGTGCGGTTGAGCCGCGTGCAGGCGTCTTTGTGGTCGTGCCCCTCCTTATGCCCATGGTATCTCCAGGCGTAATTATATACGCGTAAGTACTGGTTCGCAATTTCGCGATGGCTGGGGTTGGGGCGGATTACTCTGGCGATGCTTGGATCGTGCCAGCGGTCTTGTTGTAGGTTACTCGGTAGCGCGCAGCGGTGTCCGGACGTTTAGTGGCGGACTCGAGAATTGCTATGAGAGGCTGCTTTGCACCTCCGCGCGCGAGGCCGCCGTGTGCTCCTCCGTTCGGAGAGAGCATTGGTGTTTCCGGTTGACCGTGATTACCCTCGAGGGCCTGGCATCTTGAGCTTGAGGTATGCGTTAGTGCGGCACCGCATTGAACTTTGCAAATGCGGTTCGTCCGAGCAGTGCGTGATAGCCGCTGCGGAACGGGACTATGTCAAAGATTAACTATTCGCTTTGGAAGTTATCCGGGGATCCGAAGACCACTTCGAGTGTAACTAAGCCTATGCAATTGGCCTCTACACCCGGTATGACGCCTTTAAAGGTCGTCTTTGTAGGTTTAATCCTTGAGGGGTCTATGCCCATTTTGCGCACTGTATCCTGATAAAGCAGGTTCAGGCTGCTACCGCCATCCATCAGGACTCTCGTGAGGTGAAATCCGTCAATAATTGTGTCAAGAAACAATGCAGCGAAACCGCCATGACGAATGCTAGTGGGGTGGTCCCTTCGATCGAAGGTGATCGGGCAGGAAGACCATGGGTTGAACTTTGGGGCGACTGGCTCCATCACATATACGTCCGTTAGTGCACGCTTCCGCTCCCTTTTGGGTATGTGGGTTGCGTATATCATGTTCACCGTCCACACTTGTGTGGGAATGCCCTTCTGTCCTCTATTGTTTGGCGGCCGGGGCTCTTCCTCGTCGTCGCTATGCAGCCCCTTGTCATTGAGTTCGGCACTTAACTTGCCTGCTTGCTTGAACACCCAACAATCCCTGTTGGTGTGGTTGGCTGGCTTTTGAAGTGCCATGTATACGCACAGCGATCGAGTATTCGATCCAAGTTGGACGGGCCCTGGGTATTTCTTTTGAATGGCTTCTTCCGCTGACCGGGTTTAGAGCCTCTGAATCCGACATTGACTGCCGTATCTTCATCATTGTTGCCGTTAATGCGGCGCTTGTTCTTGTTGCGACGCGACCTGCCATTGCTGTCCTTGGTATCCGAACTACCAGGGTTTTTGGTCAAGTTGTTACTACGAGCTAGCCAGCTGTCCTCTCCCGCACAAAAGCGGGTCATGCGTGTTGTGAGGGCTGCCATGGATTTTGGCTTTTCCTGTCCTAGGTGCCGGGCAAGCCACTCGTCGTGGATGTTATGTTTGAAGGCTGCAAGGGCCTCTGCATCCGGACAGTCAACGATTTGATTTTTCTTTGTTAGGAACCGTTTCCAGAATTGTCGGCGATTCTTGGCTGCTGAATTATATGGCTAAGGTCATCGGCGTGCGGTGGTAGCACATATGTGCCTGGAAGTTATCAAGGAATGCGGCTTCGGTCTTCCCAACAACCAATTGATTCTGGCGGCAAGCTGTTGAGCCAATGCCGAGCTGGTCCTTTAAGCTTGAGTGGGAGGTATTTGATGGCATGTAGATCATCACCGCGGGCCATGTGGATATGGAGGAGATAGTCCTCGATCCAGACCGCAAGATATGTGGTACCATCGTATGATTCGATGTTTACGGGTTTGAAGCCCTCAGGGATTTGATGATCCATTACTTCATCTGTGAAGCATAGTGGGTGTGCGGCGCCTCTGTATTGGGCTATATCACGGCGTAGCTCGGATGAGCTTTGTCTCTTGTGTTCGCCCGGTCGGGTTTCTTTGTATCCGCGCGACGGTAATCATCCGAGTCCTTGGGCGCCCACGTGATCCGTAGATCGATCTTGTATGTTTTGCCTTATCCTCAATATATCTACAAGTCCGGCGCGTTTTCCGTGCCTTGGTACTTTTGGCGGCGTTAAGTGCGGCTTGAATGGAGGTCTAGAGGCCTCTCTGTCCGTCGCGCCAGGGTGGCTGGTCGGCGCATCATCTTGTTGGCGATGTGGGTGCTTCCTCCTGTGATCGAGGCACCGGCCTGCGTTTGGGGTAGCTTTTGGAGGCGTTCGAGTTCATACTCTTTGGCTGCAAGGACTTGATCCATCTCGTCACTAGCAGGTCTTAGTCAGCTCTAAGCTGTTGCTGCTTTTCTTGAGGCTGCTCGCCGTGGCTATAAGCCTACGTTTGAAAGCGCTCTGTTGGCGGGATCCTCGAGCCAGCAATTCGTCGTCGTTGAGGCTTGCCTTATCTTGATGGGGCGCATAATTATCGTCCTCTACCTCTCTTTCTGCCGCAATGTAAATGCGGACTTGCTTCTCCCTCCTCTGCGCTGAGTCCTGCTGGAGGGGTTGTCTTCGGCTTGTCCGGGGTGTTATTGTCTCCCGTGCCGGAATCACCGTTTTTACTATGGCGGGGTTTAGAACGGCGCCGTTGACGTCGGCGTTTGGGTTGTTTCTTGGAGGGGTCATCCTCCGCTGTTCCATCGCCATTCCCATCTTTTGGGATGTCCACCATGTATATGTCGTATGACGAGGTGGCCGTCCGATGCCACAGGCGCTGGGTCTTGGTCGTCTTGACATCGTCGTCCATACCGTCGATGTCTTGGTCGAAGTCGAGCATGTCGGTTAAATCGTCGGCAGTGGCTACAAAGTGGGTGGTGGGTGGGCGTTGAATTTCTTCATCGTCCGCATCCCAACCTTCTGTCCGTAGTCCGGCCAGGGCTCTCCGGATAAAGAGAGAGTTTAGTGAGTTCAGGATATCGCCAAAGGGCGAGTGCTGAAAGATGTCTGCGGCAGTGAACTTCATGACCGGCGCCCAATCAGATTCGATTGGCAGGGGCACGGAGGGTTCGGAGTTCGGAGAGGAGTCCGGCACCTTGGAGTCACGGTCTTCGAAAAGGACAGGGATTGTGTTCGGCTCAATCGTCGTAGAGATTTCAGCCCCCGAGGTGGTGTCTAACCAACCATCCTCGATCTGCGAGATCGGCTCCGAATCAATGTTCGGAGCAGACACTAATCGACCTCGGGACCTTTGGCGGCGAGTTAGATCATGCCCATCGAGATAGTGCGGCGCGCTTGGCTGCGGCTCGAATCCGTCGAAGATCAAGTCTCCGCGGATGTCGGCCGTGTAGTTTAAACTTCAAATCTGACCGATGGCGGGGCATAGCTTTCGATCTGCTCCGGATGGCCTAGCGAATTGGCCCTTGATGCAAAGCCACGAATCTGAAGATCTGTCCGGGAGAAAAGTCTCACCCTGGACGCGTCGTTATTGATGATCGAAGGAGCCATCGGGCCTATAGGTGGCGACACGGAGGAACTCTCAATGAAAGCACCAATGCGGTGTCAAAACCGGCGGATCTCGAGTAGGGGTCCCCAGCTGTGCATCTAGGCGGATGGTAACAGGAGACAAGGGACACGATGTTTTTACCAGGTTGGGCCCTCTCGATGGAGGTAATACCCTACTCCTGCTTGATTAATATTGATGATATGGGTAGTACAAGAGTAGATCTACCACGAGATCAAGGAGGCTAAACCCTAGAGCTAGCCTATGGTATGATTGTTGTTAGTCCTCGTACTAAAACCCTCCGGTTTATATAGACACCGGATAGGGTTAGGGTTACACAGAGTCGGTTACAATGGTAGGAGATCTACATATCCGTATCGCCAAGCTTGCCTTCCACGCCAAGGGAAGTCCCATCCGGACACGGGACGAAGTCTTCAATCTTGTTTCTTCATAGTCTAGGAGTCCGGCCAAAGATGATAGTTCGGCTATCCGGACACCCCCTAGTCCAGGACTCCCTCAATAACCAAGCACCTAAGCTTGGGGATGCCCCGGAAGGCATCCCCTCTTTCGTCCTCGTTCATCGGTAACTTTACTTGGGGCTATATTTTTATTCAACACCTGATATGTGTTTTGCTTGGAGCGTCATTTTATTTTCTTTTGTTTTGCTTGATGTTTGAATAAAATACCAAGATATGAAATTCTTAAATGTTAGATAGTCTTCACATAGTTGCATAATTATTCGACTACTCATTGATCTTCACTTATATCTTTCGGAGTAGTTTGTTGTTTGCTCTAGTGCTTCACTTATATCTTTTAGAGCACGGCGGTGGATTTATTTTTGAGAAATATATGAACTCTCATGCTTCACTTATATTATTTTGAGAGTCTTTAGAACAGCATGGTAATTTGCTTTGGTTATGAATTTAGTCCTAATATGATGGGCATCCAAGAGGGATAATAAAAACTTTCATATAAGGTGCATTGAATACTATGAGAAGTTTGATTCTTTATGATTGTTTTGAGATATGAAGATGGCGATATTAGAGTCATGATAATTTAGTAGTTGTGAATTTGAGAGATACTTGTGTTAAAATTTGTGATTCCCGTAGCATGCACGTATGGTGAACCGTTATGTGATGAAGTCGGAGCATGATTTATTTATTGATTGTCTTCCTTATGAGTGGCGGTCGGGGACAAGCGATGGTCTTTTCCTACCAATCTATCCCCCTAGGAGCATGCACGTAGTACTTTGTTTCGATAACTAATAGATTTTCGCAATAAGTATATGAGTTCTTTATGACTAATGTTGAGTCCATGGATTATACACACTCTCGCCCTTCCACCATTGCTAGCCTCTCTTGTGCCGCGCAACTTTCGCCGGTACCATAACACCCACCATTATCTTCCTCAAAACAGCCACCATACCTACCTATTATGGCATTTCCATAGCCATTCCGATATATATTGCCATGCAACTTTCCACCGTTCTGTTTATTATGACACGCTTCATCATTGTCATATTGCTTTGCATGATCATGTAGTTGACATCGTATTTGTGGCAAATCCACCGTTCATAATTCTTTCATACATGTCACTCTTGATTCATTGCACATCCCGGCACACCGCCGGAGGCATTCATATAGAGTCATATTTTTGTTCTAAGTATTGAGTTGTAATCCTTGAGTTGTAAGTAAATAAAAGTGTGATGATCATCATTATTAGAGCAATGTCCCAGTGAGGAAAGGATGATGGAGACTATGCTTCCCACACAAGTCGGGATGAGACTGCGGACGAAAATAAATAAATAAAAGAGGCCAAAGAAGCCCAAATAAAAAAAAGAAAAAAGACGCCATAAAAAAGAGAAGGCCCAAAAAAATGAGAGAAAAAGAGAGAAGGGACAATGCTACTATCCTTTTACCACACTTGTGCTTCAAAGTAGCACCATGATCTTCATGATAGAGAGTCTCATACGTTGTCACTTTCATATACTAGTGGGAATTTTACATTATAGAACTTGACTTGTATATTCCAATGATGGGCTTCCTCAAAATGCCCTATGTCATCGTGAGCAAGCAAGTTGGATGCACACCCACTTAGTTTCTTTTTGAGCTTTCAAACACTTATAGCTCTAGTGCATCCGTTGCATGGAAATCCCTACTCACTCACATTGATATCTATTGATGGGCATCTCCATAGCCCGTTGATACACCTAGTTGATGTGAGACTATCTTCTCCTTTCTGTCTTCTCCACAACCACCATTCTATTCCACTTATAGTGCTATGTCCATGGCTCACGCTCATGTATTGCGTGAAGATTGAAAAAGTTTGAGAACATCAAAAGTACGAAACAATTGCTTGGCTTGTCATTGGGGTTGTGCATGATTTAAATATTTTGTGTGATGAAGATAGAGCATAGCCAGACTATATGATTTTGTAGGGATAGCTTGCTTTGTCCATGTTATTTTGAGAAGACATGATTGCTTTATTAGTATGCTTGAAGTATTATTGTTTTCATGTCAATATTAAACTTTTGTCTTGAATCTTATGGATCTGAATATTCATGCCACAATAAAGAAGATTACATTGATAAATATGTTAGGTAGCATTCCACATCAAAAATTCTGTTTTTATCATTTACCTACTCGAGGACGAGCAGGAATTAAGCTTGGGGATGTTGATACGTCTCCAACGTATCTATAATTTTTTATTGTTCCATGCTATTATATATTTTGTTTTGGATGTTTAATGGGCTTATTTATACACTTTAATATTATTTTTGGGACTAACCTATTAACCGGAGGCCCAGCCCAAATTGTTGTTTTCTTGCCTATTTCAGTGCTTCGAAGAAAAGGAATATCAAACGGAGTCCAAATGGAATGAAACCTTCGGGAGAGTTATTTTTGGAACGAAGGCCATCCAGGAGACTTGGAGTGTACGTCAGGAAGCAACGAGGTGGCCACGAGGCAGGGAGGCGCGCCTGCCCCAGGGCGCGCCCCCACCCTCGTGGGCCCCTCGTGGCTCCCCTGACCGACTTATTTCGCCTATATATATCCATATACCCTAAAAACTTCTGGGAATAGAATAGATCAGGAGTTCCGCCGCCGCAAGCCTCTGTAGCCACCAAAAACCAATCGGGACCCTGTTAGGCACCACCTGAGGAGGGATCCCTCATCGGTAGCCGTCTTCATCATCCGGCGCTCTCCATGACGACGAGGAGTAGTTCACCCTCGGGGCTGAGGTATGTACCGATAGCTATGTGTTTGATCTCTCTCTCTCTCTCTCTCTCTCTCTCTCTCGTGTTCTTGAGGTGATACGATCTTGATGTATCGCGAGCTTTTCTATTATAGTTGGATCTTATGATGTTTCTCCCCCTCTACTCTCTTGTAATGGATTGAGTTTTCCCTTTGAAGTTATCTTATCGAATTGAGTCTTTAAGGATTTGAGAACACTTGATGTATGTTTTGCGTGGGATACCCGTGGTGACAATGGGGTATTCTATTGATTCACTTGATTTATGTTTTGGTGATCAACTTGCGGGTTCCGTGACCTTGGGAATCTATGTATAGGGGTTGGCACATGTTTTCGTCTTGACTCTCTGGTAGAAACTTTGGGGCACTCTTGGAAGTACTTTGTGTTGGTTGAATAGATGAATCTGAGATTGTGTTATGCATATTATATAGCCATACCCACAGATACTTGAGGTGACATTGGGGTATCTAGGTGACATTAGGGTTTTGGTTGATTTGTGTCTTAAGGTGTTATTCTAGTACGAACTCTATGATAGATCGAACGGAAATAATGGCTTCATGTTATTTTACTAAGGACTCTTGAATAGATCGATCAGAAAGGATAACTTTGAGGTGGTTTCATACCCTACCATAATCTCTTTGTTTGTTCTCCGCTATTAGTGACTTTGGAGTGACTCTTTGTTGCATGTTGAGGGATAGTTATTTGATCCAACTATGTTATTATTGTTGAGAGAACTTGCACTAGTGAAAGTATGAACCCTAGGCCTTGTTTCTACACATTGCAATACCGTTTACGCTCACTTTTATCATTAGTTACTTGCTGTTTTTATATTTTCAGATTACAAAAAACCTATATCTACCATCCATATTGCACTTGTATCACCATCTCTTCGCCGAACTAGTGCACCTATACAATTTACCATTGTATTGGGTGTGTTGGGGACACAAGAGACTCTTTGTTATTTGGTTGCAGGGTTGCTTGAGAGAGACCATCTTCATCCTACGCCTCCCACGGATTGATAAACCTTAGGTCATCCACTTGAGGGAAATTTGCTACTACAAACCTCTGCACTTGGAGGCCCAACAACGTCTACAAGAAGAAGGTTGCGTAGTAGACATCAGTTCCATGGCTAGGAAAGGCTAGAGAAAAATAAATAGATAATGTGTTTATAATGCACTCCACTAAATAGATATACTTTAGATCCACTGCAACGCACGGGCCGACACATTGGTAGTAGTAAGAAACAAATTCCGGGTTTGGCACGAGTTCGTACTGCGGGAGCACCACAAGGCCTGCCGCATGAGTTACATTTCCCTCTCGGGGCCCACGGGACCGAGCTTCAGTGGCTTAGTGCACCGGCCTATGAGTCAATGACATGTGGACCTTAAATGCGGCTGGCCCACATGTCATTCTCATGGTGGTGGCGTGGTTCGCGACTCACTCGCTCGAGATGAACCGGCCGGTGGTGGCGTGGCCGCGGCGAGGGTGCCACAGCTGGGCGTCAGGGCGTTACGAGGCATAGATGGCCACATCGGCGGGTACTACCTGTAGTACAGAAGTACTCCAGCTGAGGATTGATGCTCGGGACGAAATGTGTCACAGCCGCTGGATGAAAATTCGATGGTGCGGGAGTACGGATCAGAGCACAGGAGCGGAGCAGGAAAACCGCGTCCAATCGGGTGTCGTTGTGGTAGAAACTTGATGGTCGCCGCAGTTCAGCTGGCCCGCATGTCATGCACACAAAGGCAGAGGAGCAGTGGGGCCGAGAGGGATGAGGTGCACGTCGGGGGACATCGTGCCGTCGGTTGGAGCGGCGTCATGGGAATCGCGTGTGGCAGTGGTAGAAACATGATGGTCGTCGTGGTTCAACTTCCATGGACAAGCTATCATGTCTGCTGACACATGCATTACATATCGCTCAGTGCAAGGAGCAGTAGTAGAGAAAACTTGTTCCAAACACTATAAAAAAAGACACATCCGTGACATTTTGGGCCGAACGAATTTTTTTCCTGTCATACATATGACACTTCTATGACGATAATTGTGACAAAACCCGGTATCATCATAGATGTGGTGGGCTCCTACTTCTATGACAAAAAATCATGACAAAAAATGGGCTTTTCGTCACAGGCGGGCGGAAGCGCAGCTGCATGACATTCTTTGGGCCGTCCATGACAGAAAAAACCGTGGTAGAAGCGAGGGGAGGAAAATTTCGGGAGTTGCGGTTAAGGTGGGAGGTCGGGGGCGGCGATGCGCGTTCTCTCGACGACGTGCAGCGTGTGTGCGGCGTTGGCTCTAACTGAACCCGAAGCGGCGTTGGGCTCTAAGCTGAACCCGGCGATTGACTGCAGGCTACGCGTTCTGAACCCGAGCGATCGATCAATGGCTGTTGGCGAACCCGATGGATCGATTCGCCGCTGCTGCTGCTAATCAAGCCGATCGATTGGATGAGCGATGGCGTTGCGGGGGTTGGATGAGCGATGGCGGTGGCATTGCCTCTGGATGAACAGGACCCGTGGTGTGGAGGGATGGATGAAAAGTAGGCGGTGGAGGGTGGCCGTGGAGGGTTGGTTGAACAGGACCCGTGGTGTGGAGGGCTGGATGAGCAGTGAGCGATGGAGGGTGCCCGTGGAGGGTGGTTGAGCGAGAGCGGTGGAGTAAGCGCCACGGTGGAGGCTGGATGAGCAGAGGAGCAGTGGAGGCTGGAGGGGTCGGCGGTAGCCCGAGGAGGCTGGAGGAGGTCGGCGGTGGAGATGAGCAGTATCCGTGGAGTCCCATTTTGCGATACGCCACACCCTCCCGATGAACAGGACCCCGTTTGACGATAGTAGGAGGTCCGTTTAAATCCGTTCTGCGGTACACCACACCCTCCCGATCAACGGGACCCCGTTTCGACCGTAGGAGGTCCGTTTCCTCCGTTTTGCAATCGCCACACCCTCCCGATCAACGGGACCCCGTTTCGACCGTGGGAGGTCCGTTTCCTCCGTTTTGCGTCGCCACACCCTCCCGATCAACGGGACCCCATTCCGAGCGTAGGAGGTCCGTTTCCTCCGTTCTGCGATGCGCCAGCCTCGTTCCATCGCTGTTCCGTCCAAGCCCTCCCGATGAACACGACCACACATTCCGTTCCGACCCAGCCGGTTGGCTCCCCATGAACACGACGATGACGCTGATTCTCCGTTCCGACCCAGCCATATACGTATGCGCGAGTAGGCGTTCGAGACCCTGCCCGTATGTACGTACGTGGCCGTATTTTCTTTCTTGCACCCTCTCCGCTGTACGTACGTGTACATGCTACGTGCGCGCCTCTACTAAGACACGTGTGCGCCTCTACTACGACACGTGCGCGCCTCTACAACGACCAGTATGTACATACACGTTCGCGACCAGAATGACAACGCTACGTACGCTTCGACCAGGTGGGTCCCGACTGTTAGGCACTTCCCTGCGAAGATGTAGCTAGTGGGTCCGAACAGTCAGGGGGGCGAATCGTTTTTTTTTTGCCCGAACGCACTTCCTTGCGTGCGAAGATGTAGCTGGTGGGTACCAGCGGTCGAAGCGAATCGTTCTTTTTTGCCGGACGCACTTCCTTGCGTGCGAAGGTGTCGCTGGTGGGTCCCAGCGGTCGAAGCGAATCGTTTTTTTTTTTTGCCGGACGCACTTCCTTGCGTGCGAAGATGTAGCTGGTGGGTCCCAGCAGTCAGGGGGGAACGTTTTTTTCATGAAATCGGTGGCCCGTCCGGTGGGTCCCAACTGTCGGTGGAGGAATCATTATTTTCCGTGTAAAAGGAGGCACTTCCTTGCTGCGGTGTGGACCCCGGTATCGGCCTCTCCACGTCTGATCCACGTCCGATGGAAGTCGTTCCTTGACCACGTTGACCACGCCGCACCGAGAGCACCAGGCAGTGGGCGGACGGCGAGCCTAGGAAAGGGACGACGGGAGCCGGGAAAACGCGACAGTGGAAGCCCAGCGGAGAGAAGTACGAGGTTCACTAGTTGGCTGCGGTGTGAGGCTGCCGTCGCCCGCGAGGCCAGCCAGCGGTGGGAATAGTAGAGGCGGTGAGGCCTCGCGGCAGCACAACCGACCACGGGAGGTAGGAGCATGCGGCACGACCGGCGCTGCTTTGGGCGGCTGGTGCAAGAAGACCAGAGGTTGAAGAAGCACTACGGCCATTGGATGGACATCGTACGGTCACTGTAGCTAGAATCGTTCATATTGACTAAAGTTGACAAAGGCCCCCGTCCTAGTCAACTTAGTAGGCCCACAAGTCGGCCTCCCACCATGGTGGGTCCCAGCTAGCAAGAAGAGTATTCACTTTTTTGTGCGTAATAAGGAGGCACTTCCGGTGGGTCCGAGCTGACAGCGCGGGGAACGTTTTTTCGTGAAATACGCTAGCCCGTCCGATGGGTCCCAGCAGTCAGGGGGGAAACGTTTTTTTCGCAAAATAAGGTGGCCCGTCCGGTAGGTCCTTGCTGTTAGGTGGAGGAATAATTATTTTGCGCGTAATAAGGAGGCACTTCCTTGCGGCCGCCTGGACCCAGCTGCCAGCCTCTCCACGTACAGTACTCTTCCGATGGAAGTCGGTCATTGGCCACGTTGACCATGCCGCGCAGAGAGCACCAGGGCAGTGGTCTGGACGACGGCGTGGCCTAGGAAGGGGACGACGCGGAGCCGGGAAAACGCAGCTGTGGTAGCCAGCGGAGAGAGAATACGAGGGTTCTTTGGTTCACTGCGGCGTGAGGCTGTCGTGCCGCCGCAGAATAATAGGGGTGTGGGTGAGTAGAGGGATACCTGGGCCAGCGGTGGGAGTAGTAAGGCGGTGAGGCCTCCGGCATCCACCCGACCCACGAGAGGCGAGGAGCACGCGCACGACCGGCGCTGCTTTGGACCAGTGGAGCAAGAAGACTAGAGGTTGAAGAAGCACTATGGCCGTTGGATGGACATTGTATGGTCCTTTGGAGCTAGAATCGTTCATATTGACTAAGTTGACAAAGCCCTCCGTCCCGTCAACTTAGTTGGCCCTAAGTCATCCTCCCACTTTGGTGGGTCCCATCTAGCAGTGGGTATTCATTTTTTGTGCGTAATAAGGAGGCTCTTCCTTGCGTGCGAAGATATAGCTGGTGGGTCCGACATGTCGATGGGGGAACGTTTTTTCGCGAAATCTGAGGCCCTTCGGTGGGTCCCACTGTCGGTGGAGGAATCATTATTTTGAGCGTCTGATCCACGGCCGATGGATGTCGTTCGTTGACCACATTGACCAGGCAGCGCCGAGAGCACCATGGCGGTGGACGACGGCGAGGCCTAGGAAGGAAGCGACACGGGCCGGGAAGACTTCGGCAATGGTTGCCCATGCGATGGGGAGTCTGAGGGTTCTTGGTCCGGCTGCCGTCGCCGGAAAATAACAGGAGGTGTGGGTGAGTAGAGGAATGGCACGGCCAGCAATGAAGTAGGGTGGGGCGGTGCGGCTGTGCGGCGGCAAAGACAAACCGCCACACGGAGGCGAGAGCGAGCAGTCCCACCAGAGCTGGTTTGGTAATTTGGAGCAAGAAGATCAGATATTGAAGAAGCAGCACGGACATTGGATTAACATCCAACGGTCACTGTTGCTAGAATCGTTTGTGGACTAAATTTGAATCGTTTGTGGACTAAGTTGACAAAGCCAAAGTACACGTCAACCTAGTAGACCACAAGTCAGCCTCCAAATCTGTCCCAAATAGCATAGAGCCCGAAATTTCTAGCCAGATTCAAATTAATTTTAAATATAAATATACCTTATTTTAAATTCAATGAAATTTTACCCGCACAAAAACAATGAAATTTAAAATATCAAAATCTGAAAGAAAACAATATTTGGGAACTAATTGCCTGCTTGCTGTATTTTTTTCATTTTACAGCCCATTTATTATTACTTATAGCCCATTTCTTATTACTTATAGCCCATTTTCTGGGCAAAATGCATCCCTCCTCGTCTTGAAAGATTTCCGGCCCAGCGAGCGTGAAAAGCAAGTAGGCCTATGTTGGTTATTACGCAAAAAGAAATAGCTGGCTAGCCATTTTGAGAAAGGAAAAAAAAACAAACTGGGCTGGTCATGTGCTAAACATATGAAATAAAAGCCTCGGCTAGATGGGCCACGGTCCCGCACAACCCAGTTAATACCCTTCTCCGTCCCAAAAACAAAATTATCTGCAGCATCTTTGTGTCCCTGATGTCATCCTCACCATGTACAGTCATCTCCTTATTCCTCTCGGTTGTTGACCATGTTGACAACACGGAGGCAGTCTTGGGGGCGAGCAAACCAAGGCGGATGACGATGGTGAGGCCTCGGACGGGAAAAAACAGGAGCCGGGGAAGATCACAGCCAGTCGTGGGAGGCGGGAGCAGGCGGTTCCGCCGGCGCTGGTTTGACTTTGGCTGCTCAAGGAAGAAGAGACTGAAGAAACACGACAGACGTTGAATGTCAATCGAACGGTCAAGGTTGGCACAATCGTTTTTTGACTAAGCGGACACCAAGTAGCATACTTTTTTATATATAGGAAGAAAACTGCGAGGAAAATGCGTTCGTCTGTCGTCCTCCTCACGAGGCGTTAAGCCACATAAGTGACTAGCACCCTTGGTTTTCAACCGAGAGGTCTTGGGTTCGAGTCCGAGGAACTCTCAATTTCGTCCTCCTTCCTTCCTCGCAAAAAAAGGGAAAGAAAATCAAAGACTTGGGAAGGCATCTGAGAACAAGCTAGTGTACCCGATAAAGAGGCGTTGCCGAGTTTTAGAAAAAGGAAAGACGTGCTCCCGTAGCTGGTTCGAATCCAAACCTAGACTATGACTATATATGGTGCTATGCTACTCTGCAAGTAATGAAACTGACATATCCAACATTCGTTTCTCCTCTTCTCTACTTACTCTGCCTAGCATCAGAAGCTCTGGCCGCAGCAACCATGTCCGATGGCTGCTCGTCCACCTACTCTTCAGCAGGCAACAACTAGATATGCGCCAAGTCGACACCCATACCATCGCTTGTGGGTCTCATCACACCCCCGCCGGCACGCGCACCGCAGACGATTGCTCATCGCAACCCGCTGTCGTTGGTGTGGTGCCACTGCTGCAAATCACGCAGAGTCATCCGTCGCATCTCAACCACAATGCGCAATCCTGGCCGAGTCTTCTACAAATGCCCGATCATGGGGTAATAATATGCTTAAGTGTTGTTCTGCTGCTTTCAGTTGCTGATTTTTTTAATAGTTTGGTTGATGATCTTCCAATTTGATTCGTGCAGAAAAGGGAAGATTCGTGTGATTTGTATTTACGGGAAGTTCTTGATGTGGGGGAATGCAACTACGCTGATTATTTAGTTAGCGAGGAATCCCAATACCAGCAGGTTGGGGTGTTGGACAAATGGCGAAGGAACGGCGAGAAGAGGAAGATCTGAGCGAGAAGGTTAAAGATGCAGTTCCTCGATCATGGCCAAACAACAATTGCTGAACAGCCTTGACAGCAATGAGGAGATGAAATAGCTTGTGAAGATAATGGGCAAAATCAATGTGCTCTGTAGGATGATTGTCTCTTTATTTGCAGTGTATGTAGCACTTGTGATGTATTCAGTGGCTACGACATGAGCACTTTGCTGAGACTAGTAATGAATGAAACCTGTGTAGCAGGCTGGGCGTAGTGTTGTGAACATCTAATGATTTCTATTAACGGAAATCAGGGGGTATCCCCTTTTGCTCATATAAATAAATAAATAGCAGAGGCCCTGTCGGGTCAGCTTTGTTCTGATTTGAAGAAGTCGAGCAAATTGCAGTCCAACAGCAAACTATGTCATCAAATTCAAGTTTCACAGCCAAATGTGAGTACAACTAAACAACAATGTCATCATGTTTTAGTTGTCATACAATCACCAAACACAAATCAGCATACATAACAAGTGATGTTCTCACAGCAAAATACTAAACAACATGTTCATCAGGTTTCAGTTGTCATAGCCACATAGTAGAAAAAAACGTCTTCTGACAGGAAAATACAACAAAAGCAATGTAATCATCATCCGCAGCAGCAGCGTCAACATCTTCGCCATGTGTATCAGTCTGAATCATAATTCCCCACGGTGTCATCTTCTTCTTCGTCCTCAACGTCCTCGAACGTTGGCTTCTTCTTGATCAACTCTTGTATGTCCACAGCACGACAGACAATCTTTTCGCCGG